>PVLA01009771.1:0-70950 GCA_004027455.1 Hydrochoerus hydrochaeris
GTATAAATTCTCAATAAAATATTGGCAAACAGGTTGCAGCAAATCATCAAGAAGATTATACACCATGACCAAGTGGGATTCATCCCAGGCATGCAGGGATGGTTCAACATATGTAAATCAATAAATGTAACCCACCATATCAATAGAGCCAAAAATAGGAATCACATGATCATTTCTATAGATGCAGAAAAAGGTTTTGCTAAAGTCGAACACTCATTCATGATAAGAACCTTACAGAGACTTGGGATAGATGGTCTTTACCTCAATATGATAAAGGCCATCTATGACAAACCAACAGCCAGCCTCATATTAAATGGCCATAAACTGAAAGCCTTTACCTTAAAATCAGGCACAAGACAAGGATGCCCATTATCACCACTCCTATTCAACATAGTACTGCATAGTACTAGCCAGAGCAATTAGACAAGAAAGAGAAATAAATGGACTAAAGATAGGAAAAGATGAAGTTAAATTATCATTATTTTCAGATGACATGATACTCTACAGAGGAGACCCCCAAAACTCCATTGAAAGACTCGTAAATATAATAAATAAATTCAGCAATGTAGTTGGATACAAAGTCAATACTCAAAAATCAACAGCATTCCTATACACTAACAACAATGTCACTGAGAGGGAAATAAGCCAAGCCACACACTTCACAATAGCATCCAACAAAATAAAATAATACTTAAGAATTAATCTAATGAAAGAAGTAACAGATCTATTCAGGGAAAATTATAATACCCTGAACAAAGAAATGAAGAGGACCTCAGAAAATGGAAAAACATTCATTCCTTGTTCATGGATAGGAAGAATAAATATTGTGAAAATGGCCATTCTCCCAAAACTGTTATACAGATTCAAAGCAATCCCAATCAAAACACCACTAACATACCTCATAGATCTAGAGAAATCACTCCTAAAATTCAGCTGGAACCAGAAGAGACCTAGAATAGCAAAGACAATTCTAAGCAGCAAAGCCAAGGCAGGAGGCATCACAATCCCTAACCTGAAGTTATACCACAAAGCTACTGTAATAAAATCAGCATGGTACTGGAATAAAAACAGATCTGAAGATCAATGGAATAGATTAGAAGATACAACTACAACTACAAACACACTGAGCCACCTTATCTTTGATAAAGGAGCCAAACACATTCACTGAAGAATGATAGTCTCTTTACTAGATGGTGCTGGAAGAATTGGCTCTCCATATGCCAAAAACTAAAACTAGACCCATGCCTACCACCATGTACTAAAATAAAAGTCTAACTGGAGCAAAGATCTAAATCTTAAAACAGAAACACTAAATCTGTTGGAAGACAAAGTAGGTAAAAATCTTGAAGACATGGGGGTAGGTAGGGAATTCATGAACAAGAAACAAACTGCACAGGAAACACTTCCCAGAATCAATAACTGGGATCACGTCTTATTAAAGAGTTTCTGCATACCAAAAGAAATCTCCAGCAGAGTGAAAATAAAACCCATAACTGGGAAAAGATCTTAGTGAACTGTCCCTCAGACAAAGGACTTCTGTCTAGAACATATAAAGAATATTTTAAAAATCAGAACCCTGAAATTCAAAGACCCAATCCAAAAGTGGGCATCTGAGATGAATGCACAGTTCTCAGATGAAGAAATACAAATGGCAAATAAATACATGAAAAAATGTTCAGCATCATTAGTCATTAGGGAAATGCAAATTAAAACCACACTGAGATTCCATCTCACTCTGGAAAGAATGGCCAGGATCAAGGAAACTACCAACAACAAATGCTGGAGAGGCTGTAGGGAAAAAGGAACTCTTTTGCACTGTTGGTGGGAGTGTAGACTGGTGCAGCCACTGTGGAGGTCAGTCTGAAGTTTCCTCAGAAAGCTGGGATTGGAAGTCCCATTTGACCCAGCTATTCCACTCCTAGGCATATTTCCAGAAGAACTGAAAACATAATACCACAGTGATATATGTGCACCCATGTTTATAGCAGCACAATTTGTAATGGCCAGATCTTGCAAACAACCTAAGTGGCCATCAACTGAGGAATGGATAAAAAAATTGTGGTACTTTTATACAATGGATTACTACTCAGCTATAAAGAATGATCACATTGAGATATTTATAAATAGATGGATGCAACTTGAGACCATACTCATAGCGACATAAATCAAACTCACATGTATAAATACCGTATAGTCTCCCTAGTCTAAAAAATGGTATGAATACATAAGATTTTATGGTAATCATGATTCTCCATTACATTGCTTTGAAGCCTTATAGTGTTTCCATTCACTGGTTGGAATGGTTTTATTCTGTTTTGTTTGACCTTATTATGTGTGATGGTATGAACAGCTACTTTGAAGAAAACAAGACATTATGGCAGCCATTGCTGATTTAATATCATCTTGCTCTGAACTTACCATGCTTTTGTTCTTCTATTTCCATTGGTTCTATCATGTTGTGTTTTATTGGATTTTAATATGTGTGATAGTATAAAATTTTTTTTTTATGGAAAATGAGATATTGTAGCCATTGTTCATCTTCTGTTAATTGGTTTTGAACGCCTTGTAATAGTTTCATTCTCTTGAATGTTTTTATTCTATTTTGTTATGTTTGATATTATTGTGTGTGAAGCTATGCTCAACTATTTCAAAGAAAGAGATATTATGGTAGCTACTATTGATATCCAATTGTCTTGTTGTGAAGTGCTGTGTTGCTTGCATTGTTCTATTCTGAACTGCTTTATTCTGTCCTCTCTTGTCTTATTCTCTGTAAAAAAAATAAAAAAAAATAAAAGAATGAAATATACTGCCCGAAGGGGGCATTTTCTGCTACATCAAAAGAATGCTTTGTTCCCTCTGTTAAAAGTTTTGCCTGCTTAGCCACTTGTGTAGTGAGTCCAGCTGCTATTTACTCAAATGCAATTATGATCAATAAATACTAAGGTTCTGACTGCCTTGTGGCTTTTTGTTCCCCAGATCCCAGCTGCACTGCTATTTTGCCTCTTACTCTTCTTGCTGTGCACCTTAACATCCATCAGGAGGTTGGAGCCCACTGCAAGGGTCTCTGATAACAACCTTAATTTCAAATACAACCATAGCTCCTCTTTGTTGAGTAACCCAATGTAGTTATAGGTTCCAAGGATTAGGATGTGGACACGTTTGGGAGGTCATTGCTCTGTCTGCCACAAGAACTTGAACACTTAAATTGGACCTGTGATGAATACTCTTCTCTTTTTTCTCTACTTTTCTGTGTCCAGTCTACCTTGGTGACCCTGGCTAGTTTCATGTTATGGAACATATGGTTTAAAAGTGCCTACATGTAAGATTTTCCCACAGCCACAGGACACATTTTATTTACATCATCTTTTTTAATTCACAACAATCTTGTGATATGGTTACTGTGTTCATTTTACATGTGAAGATAATGTAAACCCAGGGAGGTTAAGCAGTGGACCGAAACTCATTCAATTTTATTTGCTTCATGAGACATTACTTTAAACTTAGCAGCCCCAAACAACTCTTGTTTGTTAGCTCATATTTTGTTAACTCAGAAGCCTGCCACTGAGGGAGTGGGTTCTTAACTCATTCTCACAAATTTGAAGTGTGGGTTTTGGTTGAGTTGTATTTATTTCTGGGAGCTTGAGGGATGATTCTGTTGCGAAGCATCATTCTTGTCATTGGTGAATTCCTTGGGGTTGTAGGACTGAAGTTCCTGTGTTGCTGGCTGTTACCTAGGCCTCCTCTCAATTTCTAGAAACCACTTACATTTTTATTTATTTATTTTTTGGTTGGTTCTCCTCATTCTCAAAGCCAGTACCAGAATTTCTTCCTTATGTTGAATTTCTGGAGGGCTTCAAATCTTAGTACTTGGGAAGGACCTTGTTTTTTTTTTTTTTTTTTAAGGTTCACATGATTAAGTCTGGCCCAATGAGGAGAATCTCTCTTTCTTTCTTTTTTTTAATTTAAAGAGAAAAAAATGTAAAGGGTAGAGATAATACAGAATTTCAACAAAAAGATAAACATTAAGAAATCACTAGTTGATAAATTACATATTGTCCTCTTGGAAATAGTTGTTCAAGTTACAAAATTAAAGCATACGAAATTGATATTCAAATAGTGAGACTGTAAACAGCTATGCATGCATGAGTCTCTACATGTATTTCTATCCTTTCTGTATTAGAGGGAAAAACAAAACATAGCAAGACAAAACAAAACAAATTCTTATAAAAACATGAAACTAAAAAGTCATATAAAATCATAGTACAAGGTGATCTACAATGTTTACTGTGTTGTCTCTTACTATCTTCAATAGAATTGTCTATATCATCAGGCGTAATTGAATATAGCAGTATAATTGAATATAGAAGTTCATAACAATATTAGTAAAAATAAAACATTGTAGACAGTATAAAACTTCAAAGGCAGGAAATAATCAAACCAGAATGGATATTCTAGTGAATCTAGTCATCTTCAGTGTAGTAGCCTATACTCTCAGACTTGATACTATCAATCATAACATCTTTGAATAAAATCTATCAATACAAAACAGCAATCTAACAAACCAGATTTGATTATGATCAGTCATGGTAAAACACTGTAGGTTATACAGAGCTTTAGATTAAGTTAATAGGAAATTAAGGATAATTACCATACTATATCCTGTTATTTTTGGGATAACTGTCTGTGCCCTCAAATCTAGTACAAGTAGAATGACTGGAATGGAACATAATACATCTAAGCAGAGTGGTGTGAGTAATGTGGATTTTAAATCCTGGTACACGATTAACAATATAGTGTATCAAGGCCATCTATGTTAGAGATTCTAGCCATCCTTCTCTGCCTCATTTCTGCTATGCTATTTTTCTACCTTTGTTTGTCTACTTTTCTCCTTCATTCTACTGCCTGCCCCACTCATTGAAGCCTTTCTGCCACTGTTCCCAAAATCCTTGTATTTTTTTTCTCTCTCTAGAATGTCCTTCAGTATTCTCTGTAGGGTTGGATTGGGGGTCACAATTTCCTCCAGTTCCTCTTTGTCATGGAAGCATCTTGTTTCTCCATTAATTTCTAGTGACAGCTTTGCAGGGTACATCAATATGGGCTGGAGGTTATTTTCTTTCAGGGCTTGGAATACTTCACTCTAAGCTTTTCTTGATCTGATGGTCTGTGTTGAGAAGTCTGCTGTGATCTTGATGGGCTTTCCTTTATAGGTAATCTGTTTCTTTTCTCTAACAGCTTTTAATATTCTGTTCTTATATTGAATTTCTGGTATATTGATTATTATATGTCTGGATATAGTTCTGTTTTGGTTGTAGGTGGCTGGAGTTCCATATCCCTCACATAACTGAATGTCATTTTCTTTTCCCATGCTTGGGAAGTTTATTATTTCCTTGAATAGCCTTTGTAACTCGCCTGTTTTTATTCCTGCTTCTTAATTATTTCCATGAATAGCCTTTGTAATTCACCTGTTTTTATTCCTGCTCCTTTATTCACATTTCTTATTCTTAAAGTATAGATAGAGAATCTTTCTAAGGCCAACAGTAGCATACAAATATAAATCAATTAGGGGAATGACTATCCTATCATATTCTCAAGTCTTTCACACTCAGGGCCACACAGGGTGTGAATCACAGGGGCTTATGTCAGAATTGTGCCTTCTGCACAGAGGTAAAGCCAGGCTTTGAGTTCATGTACATCAAATTCTAAGGCTTGTGCTTTTTCACTAGACCAGGCTGCTTGTGAAGACAAAAAGACTGTTGTTTCTTCTCAGCATAAAAAGAACTATGTTATTATGCTATTTAAAAACTTCAGAAAGGAGATGCCTCCTTAGCTCAGTTGGTAGAGCGTGGAACTCAAAACCTCAGAAGCATTCTTCCTTATGTTATTGCTTGTATCTAGATGTCCCTGCAAAGCCTCATGCAGTCATAGGTGGGGCTTTTCAGAGGTGACTGGACCTGGTGTGTGATGTTAGGATCAAGCATGTGATGCTGAGATTAAGGTGTGAGTGCTACCTGTTCTAAGGGTATATAGCTTGGGTAAGATAAAGGTCAGAAACATGGTCAGGTCATTGCTTGTTGCTTGTCACTTGTTCTTGCTGCTTACTGCTTTCTACCCATCCTGCTTTACCATGGACAATTTGTCTTCTGCAGTCTGCCTCTGTCATGCCAATCTGCCTTGGAATCAGCCCACTATGAACTCTTAGCCTCTATAAGCTACAAGCTTAATAAACCCTTTCTCCTTTAACTTTGGGTGTCAGGTATTTTGTCTTAGCAGTGAGAAAAGTAATTAAGACACCTTATTAATATCTATGTAATGCAGAATTCCTGGAGGTATCACTGTTAAAATAATTAGTAAAATTAGGATCCCTACTAATCACTATTTTAGAATTAATGTTATCCTAGAGATTTTGGCTAGTGTAATAAGATATGAAACAGAAATTGGAGATATATATGCTGAGCAAGATGATATATTCAGAGAATATTATTGCACCCAGAATTTCCAAGAAAAATAAGGCACATACAATAAGGATCAAAAAGTGAACATTTAGTAAAGTGGCTAAACATATCTACACTGTTTTTTTCTTACACTGTTAATAACTAGATAAAAATTTAACAGAAAAGATCTCACTCATAAATACTTTTGAAGATATAAAAATAAAGAATTAACTGCACTTGCATGAAATAGATTTCTTTTGAGAATAATAAAAAAAGATAAGTAATCAAGAGATACATGTTATTCCCTTGCTGGTGTACTGAAAACTAGGAAGATATATACTTGTGCAAAATAATTAATTTATGTGTTCATTTTAAATTAAAAAAAAGCACAATTGAAATTCTGGAAAAATAAAAAAACATTTAAAATTCATGAGGGAGACTAAATTAAAAAAAAAACCTGACAAATTGTAAAAGAAAAAATAAAGCAAGTGTTATAAGAAAACACAGGAGTAAAACATAAGAAATAAAACACAACTGAAGTGTGTTAGGTTATTAAGTATACTTTGTTATATTAACAAAAAATATGGTACTGATTCTAGAGCGGACACATCAATGTAATTCAATAGATAAAACTGAAATATCTCAAAGCATAAGAATTTACTATATGCTAAAATTTAAGGTTACAAGTCAATATGAAAAGGAACAATTATTAAAGGATTTTGAAATAATACTTAAATTTTTTTATTTTTCATTTTTATTTTAAAGAGAATAAAACCAAGCAAAATAAAACAGAATAATGGCAATCAAAATAAACCAGTATAAGTGATACAGGACTTCAAATCAATAGGGAATCAACAATGGTTACCATAAAGCCTCTTGTTGTTTTCAAAATAGCTGCAGATACCTTTAGACATAGTAAAAATCAAACAAAAATGTAACTGAATAGAACCAATAAAAACAAAACAATGAATGCAATAAATGACTTCAAAACAAGAAAATAGTAAATCCAAAATGGCTACCATAATATATTTTGTTATTGGTGAAATAGCTGCCCATGTCATCAGATATAATAAAATCAAACAAAACAAAACAGAATAAAACCCAACCCAACAAAACAATGAAAATGGTACAGGACTTCAAAACAAGATAATGGGGAATTAACAATGGCTACCGCCTTCAGAAGGAAATGCGCCTAGATGCTGCATTGCATATTGTTACCCTCTGAATAAATGATCAGACTACCAGCTTTAGACCTAAAAAGTCAGTGAAACACTAAACACTACAGACATTAAATTGTATTTTACCTCAATAGCTATCATCTTAGCCTGTGTTTCTCTGGATCAGCAGGCTGCTTATGGCAGGGGTGAGGTGGTGGTGGTTGGCTTTTCTTGTTTCCCAGCACATGCACTGGAAGGGGCTGGCATTTGGCTCTTCCTCCAGTGGCCCGTGCATGGAGCCAGTTCACAGGGAGGGCTTGCTTCTTGGTGACTTCTTGTTCTCTTTCCCTGCAGTCCACAATGGCGCTGACTCACAGGAAAAGGCTGGAGCCTGGCTTTCTCCCCAGTGGACTGCACATGGCACCAATTCACGGGGAGTCTTACTTCTTGGTGATTTCTTGTTTTCTTTCCCTGCTGTCTGAGAATGGCACTGACTCACGGGAAAAGGCCGACATCTGACTTTCCCTGCAGTGGTCTGCATATGGTGCTGATTCACAGGGAGTGCTAGCTTCTTGGTGATTTCTTATTCTCTTCTCCCACAATCTGCAAATCAACTTCTTGAATTTTTACTGTTACTTAGACTGTGGCTATGATAATAAAAAATATTTTGGTTGTATTAGTCAGGATCAGTCAGTGTTAGTTGCTGTAATGAACCATCTCCAAATCTCAGTGGTCCAACACAATGAAGATTTATTTCTAGCATATACCACAATTCAGTGCATGAACCACTCAAGAAATGAACCATCTCCAAGAAGTGACTCAAGGGATCTTGTTTCTTTCCATTGTGTGACTAACATCTTAGAGTCTTTAACTTCTGGGAACAGGGAGGGGTGCACAGATAAGAGCAGAGTGGAGGGAGAAAGGGGAGGTTTTGTGGGACATGCTGATGACAGGAATGGATGTGTTGTTCTTCAGTTCTGCCTATATTCCACTGATCAGAAATCACTTACATGACCTTGAATTTAACTGCAAGGGACAGACAAATGTAGTATTTCTGTGTTTTCAGGAAAGGTGTTGAGGGCGATGAATATCTAGCCCGTCTGCCACTGCCACTGATTTATAACTTCATTAAGAGTTACTCATTAACTCTTAAAACCCTCACGGAACAAACAAGGATCTTACAGCTTGGATTTTACCAATATTTTTTAATAGGTCCATTTTCCTCCTTTTGTACCTCCTCTCACTCCCCACATTCCATCAAAATGACCTATGCGCTCTGTTCCCTGAATGCCTTTCATGCCTGTGTGGGTTTTGTAATTGATGTGCAGCTCTGTATCTTTGAACCAACTTCTACATGTGGCTCTGCTTTCGGTTTGGCTGCAGAGGTTTGGAAGGCATGAGAGATGCAGCAGGCACCGTGCACAGCAGAGCAATGCAGGGCTCAGGGCTGGCTTTCTTGGTAGGTGTGGGGTGGCCTCTTGTTCCACAGCCCCTTCCTCTCTTGCTAGGTTTTCCTGTTCAACTTCTTTAAGTTCTGGGCCAAGAATGAATGCCTTCTATGATGAAGGACATGCCTGCATGGTTAGAGACAGATGCTGGTTCCAGTTTGTCATTGTTCCAACTTGTCTGTAAAGGTTCTTGTTTGTCTTCACAAGTCATGGGTTGTGCATGTTTTCCTGTGGTTTATGTCTGTTTTATTTTCTAATCTGCCAGACCCACTGCCCTGTGGTGATTTCAGACTGGTCGCTGGACACAGAGACAAGTGCCTTCCAGCTCTTTCTTCCATTTTCATTGTCTGTGGTCAACAATTTTTCTCTGATTCTTTCAGGCTTTTACTTCTCTGGTTTCTTCTACAGATGTGTAAGGTTATTCTCTACTTTAGTTTTGTAATCCATAGTTATCATTGTGATTTCCCTTGTCATATTGAGCCCAGTCTGATAGAATGTCTCTTTGTCTTTGTGAGTGTGACTTCCTCTACCCAGAAAGCCTTTTCCTTCCTTTCCCCACTGGGTTGCAATCCTGACTCAACCCAGGATTGTTCAAATATGGTTCTGGCCTTAACATGACACTAATCCTCTGAAATTCTGGAGGACTAGTGAACACACTTCTGTTGGGAACTTCTACTATCTCTTTGAGTTTCATCATATCTCCAAATGCAACATTATGCTCATAGAAGGTACTTAAAATGTGCAAATAAATGGGAAAATATAAATATTTTAAGAGAACTCTTTAAAAACCATCTTGAATTCTTACCTTTGAGGAAAAGTTGATTTAATCAGGGAAAACATCACTCTTAAATATTAATCTTGACTTTCTAACCTTCAGGATGAGTAGACTGAATTAGAGAAAATACAGTAATAATATTGTTCTTAGAATTGTTGAGTAAACAGGAAGCTTACAAAGGTTTACTGATTGTTATTACTATTAGTATTAGTTTTGGCATTGTTGGTTATCAAACCCAGGGCCTTTCCCATGTTGGTCAAGAGCTTCTACTATGAATCTCTACCCATGACCATGTTTACAGAATTTTAATGACTTATTTGGGATTATCTAAGTCCTCAAGACCTGGGTTTCCAAGGTCCCAGTAGTTACAGTAAGCTAAGGATTTTAGTGTATATTCTAAAGAGGATTCTGGAAAAGGTAAATATTTAAAGAGTAAGAGTAAGACTAAAAGCAGCTTAATAATAGCATAGAAAAAAATCTTTAGCTTATAAAAACTGTGTTACTTTAAAAAAACTAAAAAAATTAGAGGAAGAAAAAACATATATTCCTCTCAGACAGATATAGTGAATGTATCCTGGTGACCTCACGACATATTGTAGATTCTTGTTTTTTTTCTATTCGGGATTCAACCCAGGAGCATGCTATATCCTCAGCTCTTTTTATAAGGAACCTATCTTTCCACATTTTTTTGATATAGGATTTTGGTAAGTTACCTAAGTTTGAAGTTGGCTTCAAACTTGTGATTTTCCTGTCCCAGGTTCCTAAGTTAGTGATATTACAGATGTGTGCTGCCATGCCTGGGTCTACTATTAGTTCTTGTCATCCATTCTTCCACCCACCCACCCATCCATCCACTCTTTCATTTATTTATATTTGTTGAGTACCTGTTACAGGCTTTGTAAACAGATGGATAGGAAAGACATTTTCACTCTAGGAATTTATTGCATAGTTGCAGATTTGGGTTGAGAGATGAAACACACACACACACACACACACACACAGTGGATAATGATGAGTAGAGATATGTGTTCTTTATCATCATAGTTGGCACCATCTTCACCATTCTAATAGCTTTCTTCAATTACAGGGAGCCAACTCCCTTTAGAACATGGTTCTGTCTAGAGTGTTAATGAGGAGTGCAAGGCTGAAATTTAGAAGGTGGGAGGGCAAAAGTAGCCATTATTTTACAGCAGGCTTGCAGGCATCCACAGATGGTAGATATGGAGTTTTCTCAAGGATATTAGGAATTCTCATGGGATTATGGCTTTGTCTGGGTATCTTTAATTCCTAGCCTTCCAGCAGTGGTATAGACTTCTGTTTCCTTAAACTTTTTCTTGTTAAAAACTGATGTGTGGTTTCTGTTTTTATGTCAAATCTTAAAGAACACAGGACAGTAAAAGTTTCCAGTGTTTGAGAGCACCATGTTCACAGTTCCGCAGCTGTTGCATTCCATGGTTTATTTACTGCTGTGATAGCTACGGGGATCTCTGTAGAAGTGCCTAGTGATGCTAGATTGTGAAGGACAAAATGTGTCTCTGGGAAGATTTAGGATATAAAGTATTTTATCTGAGATTGGGACCTAGTAACTGAGGGATATGTCTTGGTTCTGTCTTCATCCACAAATTTTATCACAACTACCAACCAGGAATATTTACTTCCTGATAGTGGTAAATCCTCACACTGTCTTTCTTTCCACGTATACAGAAATTGTAGAACAATTTTTAGCTAGCATAATGTACTAACAACAAGCCTTTTTTACAAAACCAAAAGTAATGTAAATTAAAACACTTAATATTTTTTAAAAAGAGAACTGATTAAAGTTTAAAATAAAGGAAAATTTTAGGTATACCAAAGGTAGAGGAAAGTCAAAGCTAGAGTGCCAAGAGGGAAGGTTTAGACCTTGATGATAGTGAAGTGAGATGAAACCCATTTTGGCCTGGGATCTTAACGCTCAAAGTGAGGAGAAAAGGATTGTACAAGATAGGGTACAAGGTCTCAGACCACTGCACAGAGCAAGAACTACTTATCTTGTAGAAAGTCCAGAGCCAGGTAGGTGACTTGTCTAGCAAAGCAGATGTGGCATCCTGATTTTTCACTTCTGGGGTGCCAAATTAAAAAGAAAAAAAATATATATTGAATTCCAGCAGAAAGAAATGGAAAGTTGTTCTCCAAAAATAACCAGAGGTTATACAGGGACTGTCACAGAAATAACCCTGCTGAGTATAAAACTTTACAAAGCATATTGTTAAAAAGATCACCATGAGGAGTCAGAAGATACAAGAGAGTCAAGCCCATAAAAATCAGAGACAATAGAACAATCTGAAACAGACATTATAATTAGTATAGTTAATATTTTTAAGGATTAAAGTAAGAAACAAAGCCCATATGAGAAGAATTAAAGAATAAAAGATGAATCTGGTGAGTGAAAAAACAGCAGAACCTCTGGAAATAGAATATGGAGACATCAAAATAAGAATTCCACAACTAGTTTCAATGGCAAATTAGAAATAGTCAAATAGAACATTCATGAATTGAAAAATTTGATTGGAGAAAATTATTCACTATAAAGAGGAGAGATGGAAAATCTTGAAAAAAGAATAAATTAAAAAGTTTCTTTACATATCTAATGGAATTAAGACTAGAACCAGGGTGAGGCAACAGGTAAAGAAAATGGCTGATTGTTTTCCAGAACTGGAGAAAATACACATTTTTAGATCAGATCTAAAGTTCAGATCAAGATGAGTAAAGCCAAGTCAAACATTAAAGTCTATAGGTAAAAGACAAGAAAAACTCTTAAAGCCTTACAGAGAGAAGAGATAGAGTATTTATTAAAAAAGGCAATTAGAATCAAGGTGACATCTCTTCAGCCTTAATTAATGAAATATTATCTGAGGTAGAAACAAGAGGTGCCAACCTTGAATTCTACATATTCAGCTATACTGAAATTTAACAAATAGTCTAGCACAGTGGTAAAGAGACCTCCAAGAAACCAGATGCAAGGCTGCCCAAGGCTGCCCAAGTCTGCCCTAGCCTGCCCTGAACTGCCTTGAAGTAGTCCTCAGTGATAACATGGTTATTTGAGTCTCTCAGGTTTAAGGATATGTTCTGTATCCCTCAGTAATCCCAAAGATTACTCAGAGCTGGGGTGGGTGGGTGGTTGGAGAATGTCCTCTCAAAGTCAGACCCATTCCCAGTGGGTAGAGGGTGAGGTTTGCTTCAAGGGAGGGGGGTTGTCTTTTTGAAACTTGGTGAAGACAAGAAAGCAAGACTAAAACTGGCCTAGGTTGTGACCAGTGGCTCACACTGTGATGGGCTCTAAGTTTTCAGTGATTCCTCACGTGTTTTAATGTCAGTCTTACTTTGCATATAGTGGAAAGAATTTGCTTCTGTCTTGTAATTCCCTTTGGCTACACCTAGTGCTTTAGGAAAATCTGATCTACTAGTAGCATGGGGCAATGGAGGGATGCGGGTCCCCCACTTCCCTGCCTCCTTCGTGCTGAGCTCCCCCGGAAGCTGTGGCATCCTCACAGGGGGCTTGGAGCGGAGCAGAGGAGCAGCTGCTGAGTGGACGACTCTGCACATGGGTGGACCTGACACAAACCCCTGCTTTCCTGAATGAAAGAAAGTGGCTTTAAGGCCTATTAAAGTTTTAAAAATGAAGAACTTTTTTCAGAGTGAAAAAAAAATCCCATGTAATTTGGTATTTATAATCTGGTATTTGGATATTGTCTTCTAGTTGTAGTCTACTTGCATATTCCTCATAAAAATGCAATTATGTTTTTATGCCATTTTGCCTTTTGTGCAATCTAAGTTTGAATTTTAGCTATATTAGAAGCAATGTGGCACTAGAAAAAGTATGTAATTTTATGTAACTTTCTTCTTTCTTTCTTTCTTTCTTTCTTTCTTTCTTTCTTTCTCTCTGTCTCTCTCTCTCTCTTCCTTCCTTCCTTCCTTCCTTCCTTCCTTCCTTCCTTCCTTCCTAAAATGGGGTGAACTGGCAATAATTCCTCAAAAAAATCTCACTGAGGGGATAATTGCTGGGGACAGGAAGATGAACACAGACAATATGTCCCTTGCCTCACAGTTTTCTAGTCTAATTTGGAGCAGGAGATTAGAGACAATAATTGAAGTGCACAACTGTGATAACCTGTGCTCCAGAATAGAGGTTCTGGTCTTCAGTAAGTGTGAGATACAGAGATTTGACAGGGTTGGTTGATCAGGGTACCTTCCCTGAAGTAATGGAGCTTGATATGAAAGCTGAAAAATAAGGCACATTTGAAGAGCCAAGAAAGAATGCATGAAGGTTGTGTGGCAGGAGGGAGCGCACTGTATGTGGTGGCTCACTGGCCATTGTGGTTGGACAGTAGAGATGTGTATGTAAAGCAGAAGGTGCCACTGAGCCTAGGAAGAACACGGTGGCTTTGGAGAATGCATTGGGGGAGCCAGCATAGGTCCGATAGACCATGAGAAAGTATTTTAGTTCTCTCCAGAAAAAAATGGTGCTGAGGTGGAAATGGAAGGGACAGAGAGAAGTGAGTGCATTCAAGAGATGGGATTATGAGAAACAAAGGTTTCAGAGTGAATCATATATTCTAGTATAGCCAATGGTAACAAGAAATGGCAGTCACAGTTGTACAATCCAAACTACACTAGAAAGTTTCCTTTGAAGAGGATGATTTGGGAATAGGGTGAATTGAACATATACAGTCATTAAGTTTTCTGAAAAGATTTCAGAATTAATTTTAAAAGTACAACAAGGCCCAGCTTGCGAGCATGCAGAGAACCACTTAACAAGGGGGCATTAATATCAGTTGTATTATCAGAATGATTAAGATTTTATCAATAAAGTAATTTATGCTAGTAGGAAAAGTGAATCGCAGCAAGGTTTGATTGCAAGGAAATTCACCTTCGTTAAAACTCACTGAGAACTCATAGAAAGGGATGGTTTGTTTAGAATTAATCACAGTGTAATGAAGGAGGTGTGTTTGGTAGAGGACTCACTTGGTGAAGGACATATGGATATTGTAGATTTTGAATCACTGAGCAAATAGTTTCAGGGTCTTGCAAACTGCTACACATACAAGCAGTGATGAATGAGATAATAAAGTTTCCAGCCTCCTGTGCAAGAGAGAGTAAAGCAAACATTGCAGTGTATCTGTAAAGAAAAGCGAGTGCTTTGCAGGCAGGAAAAGTGCCATAATAGAGAACCACATGAGAGGGTGACTTCCCCCGCCATGGCTAGTATAGGTGTTTTCAAGGGAGTCACACTCTTAGGCTGGGACCTGAAGGATGAGGAGGTGGCCAGCCCAGGGATGCACTGGGGACCTTGGAGCGCAGGGAGAGCAGGGTTTGGCATGGGAAAGGGCAGGTGTGTTTGGTGAACCGAAAGAAGGTCATTGTGGCTGGAATGTTTGAGTGAGTGGACTTTTTTTTTTAATAGCTGGCAATAAATCAAGGCAGTGAGGTGGTGTGAGGGAGGAATTGGAGGACAGGAGGCAAATCATAGTTAACCAAAAGCTCAATTCAGGAGCCTGGACTTATGTATTAAAATGCTGGCTCTTTGTTCAACATTATTTTCCCTCCCCGTGTAAATTTTGTCTGTGCTCTTATCTGCCGTTTGATCAGGGAAACAGTTAAACACATTCTCTTGGTAAGCATTAAAAGATTATCAGAAAGTGAAAATGCTTTCTCTGGTTAATCTTGTTCAGTCATCTGATTGTAGGAGAACATTCTGTGTCGTACAGTCTTTTGCATGCTAGTCACTTCTGGCTCGGAATATTTTATATTCACAACAGCTAATGAGATAGTTTGTGTGCTTGAGAAAGCAAGGTGGGAAAATCTATTACAGTTTTACAGTTGACTCTTAGCTCTGGTAGGTCACTCTGTTTAAGCAGTTTTATTTAAAAATCATATGTCAGAGACTCCTGTTTACGAAAACCTGTCTAGTTTTCCTAATTATTTTGAATCTTCCTATGGCTCATTAAAAATGGTGCATAGAAAAAAGGGAGGGTGGGGAGAAGGGAAAGTAAAAATGATTAAGATTTGGTAAGTATGTGGTACATAACAATCCCCCCAAATTAATGTTACTATTATGTATGTCAGATACAGAGCCCGCTAAAAATGTGACCACACTTCAGGAAAAGAAAACTAGGATGATGTGTTTTCAACAGGTGATTTTATGCTTGTATGAAGGACCCTAGAGGACGTCGTATGTCACAGAAAACCCACTACACTGCCCGTCCTTAGAGAAGAAGCTGAAAATGCATGTTCAGCAACCTCAGTGACCAATGTTACCCATGCTGCGGTTCTCTGCACTAATAAATATCTGGACGCTCATGGCCACCACTTTGGGCACCTCTTGTGTTTGTAGAGGCCAAAGGTAACTTGTGTTAGTCTTTTGATGTCTCAGTAAATTTAGTATTAAAATATTCTTGCAACTTGTTCTTTTCTTGAAGTGTGCGTACTCTTTTTGGTGGACTGTATATATACTAATAAAAAAGAAAGCAAAAAATAAAATGTTGCACAATAATTCAAGTTGTGCTACTATATTTTGTATTATTCTCTCTTAGCTATTATCAAATTCATTTGACCAAAGGATTATTTTGCTTATTTTTCAACCCTTACTCTTTTTTATTTTTAGTCTTTTATTTTGAAGATAAATTTTTCATTATTTCCAGACCATTCATTAGGTATAAATGATAGATCCCATTTTGAGACCACTGTGATATGGTTAATGGTGTAGTGTACATAGCGCTGGGCTTGGCTTTGGAGATGGACAGACTTGGATGAGAATTGCAAACCCAAAGATAAGATCTTTGGTTAGTTACCTAAAATTTAAATCTGAGTTTTGTTATCTGTAAAATGGAGATGATAGAATCTCCCTTATAGAGCTGGCAGGATTAAATGACTCTATCTATCTATCTATCTATCTATCTATCTATCTATCTATCTATGTCTGTCTATGTTTATCCATCCATCCATCCATCAATCAATCAATCATCTATCTCTGTTATAGCACAGTGCCTCTGACTTGGTGGATGCTGAACTGTGAGCACCATCTTTGCAGACCAAGTAGCAGGTAGAATTATATTTTAAATGATGGAGATAGATTTATACCAGTTTTCTATGTTGTTTTACTCTGTTCCTTGTGTCTAAGGCTATTCATTTATTGCTTTGGCTGAAGAAAGGGTTTCTGAATAGAACAAATTTGGTTATGGCCGGAAGAACAAAGCAGAAAGCCCCCATACTTTTATCAGAAGGCTCTGCAGCTATATTGGACTGTGAGGGAATTCCAGGCCAGGATTTAAGCTAAAGTAATCTATCTTGGGGAAGAAAGCACGGTTGGAGGCTAAAAAGCACAACCAAGCCATATAGATTAAAAAAAATCCTAGGTTATTTATTTAAAGAATATTGATGAAGAAACTTTCATGCGTCAGGTAATGTACCAAGCACTGGGTTCTCCAAAGTGGGGCACTGGGCTGCAGAAATCTGTGCTGTAGAGAAGGGTCCCCATACAATGGGCCAAGTGCTTGTATCTTGGAGCTAAGTGGGGGAAGGGTGCAGTGAATAGTTCATAGGCAAACATCTGTTGGGTGGAGCTGAGGACAGGTTAAGATTTACTTACAGAGAAATAAGGATTGCTGCTATTTTATTGGATGGAAGAAATGGCGGTCAACCACTTTCTTTTTTACTGTAGAAATCCTAGTGGACTGGTGTATTTGGAAACATTTTTGAAACGTGGCTAAGTACTTAACTGGAAGTCTCCTCCTAGCTGGCAGTGGTGGGGAGACTTGGAGGTATAGGAAATTAATTTATGATTCTCCTTTCTCAGCAGCGTTTGGCTGTGCGGATGTGGTACACATATGCTGTCCAGCTGTGGACATGCAAGAGGTACATAATCCTCCTGTGGGATATGCAGGATCTGTTTGGTTCTGGATATTGTCATTCTGTCCAACTTTTCTCTACAATGTACTCTTGGAGGCTGGGGAGACAGCTCAGTGGCACAGCACCTGCCTGGCAAGTACAAGATTCAATTTCTGGTATCCTCCCGCCTTCCCAAAAAGTAAAATGCACCCTCAGGAGACCCATTTCTGTGTTCATCTGGGGAAAGACGCAGCTGAGAAGATAATAGCATTTTCTAGAAACCAGAAGTAGTTTCCTTTTTTTTTTTTTTTCCTGCAGCCAAGACTTGTCAAGCTGATTTCCTACTAAGAATTCACTTGACAATAAATTGTGATTTCAGAATGAACATATTCCAGAATTTTCTCAAGTATCACAATTCCGGGAAGGTGAAGATTTACATAGGGAATACTTTATTTCTTACTGCCGTTTATTCCTACAGTTCTAACAGCTTCCTATTCTCACATGGTATAGACAGCACCAGTTAAATTGGTAAAAGTCTGCAAATTATAAAGTAATACAAAAGGTACTTATGAGTTAAATTAAAATTTGTAAACAATTTAAAAAACCAGGGGATTTAAAAATCACCATTCGTTGCATAGAGAAGTCTATTTTCTGGCTGGTTGTTTTAAGCCGCTGAGTTTCTGGGTGATTTGTTTTATAAAAGATAACTGAAACAGTGGCTTCGGTAGCACCCTGTTCATGATGGATAGCTGTGTTCTTGGCCAAGCCTTTCATCTCAGCGGAGCTTCATAGCAAGCCAGGAGCTGTTTCTTAAAGGGTGGAACTTTGACATTATCAGAAGAGAAGAATCTTAGGGATCTGTGCTGTGATTCTTTTATCATGGCTTGCTGTAGAAATCTGGACTTTTCTTGGATTTACTGACTTTGTGGAGCAAGTGGCCTTGGGAGTTCATCCAAGCTAGGTCTTAGGTGGAGACTCCCAACTGAGCCCCACCCAGAGCAGCTGCCTGAGGAATATTAAGCAAATGAGTCAGAGGGGCACGTGCGAGTGTGGTACTGGTTTCCTCCAACACCTCAAACAATATGCTTGCTTTCCTGTTTAATAATTTGTGCTCCCAGTGGTAGTTTGTGAGAACTCCCAGTCTTTTATTTACATACTTCCTCATGCTTGCTATTGTCATAACTTTGAACTTGCTAATCTTTTGGTATAAAATGAAAGTCTCCTTGCGGCATTAGTGAATTCGCCAGTTACTAATGAAACTGAGCATCATTTTACAAATTTAGTGGCAATTTTGCTGCCTCTTACTTGAAACATTGGTTTATAAATTTTATTCTTTATTTCTAATGGATTGTTTGTTATAGTTTTGGGTGTTATTTATGTATTTTAGATAGCATCCTCATTTGATTTTCTCTTTTGTTTTGACTAGAGAAAATAAAACGGTGATATGTATAGTGGAGAAGATACTCTTGTCAAGGGTCTTCCTCGTATTTCTGTGGCTGCAAATTCCCTTGTCTATTTACCTCCTAATTGGCTGGAGAAATTAGCTTGAGCATTAGAGGTGAAGAGGCCATGGGGGTGAATGGCAAGCGTGGTGGTGGAACTACATGTTGGATTCCTGTTACCTTTCTCTTTGTCCAGTCGCTGTTCCAAATGTTGTCTTGAAGTTGCGTCCCTTTGTTTGAGTGCTGCTGGTTTTTAATATTTATGTAGTGGTGTTTTGTTTTGGAGTGGGTAAAGATCTGTGTTCTAGCTTTATTTTACCTTTTTTTTTTGGGAAGGCTCTTGGACTGTTTTTAAGGCTGCCCTCCATGCTAATTTTAAATTGATTGCTTCAGGGTGCCTATGTTGAAGGAAAGAGATTTCTTCATCTTTGGCTGTGTCATTGCCTGCTCACGTGGGACTCCAACAGAAGATGGTGGGATGGACATGCATGTCACATGTCACAAACCTGATTGGGTAAAATGGAAATTTTCCCTTTCCCTATAGCTGAAGCTTTCTTGCTTGAACTTCTATTTTGTTAATCCAACTCTAAAAAAGAAGCTCAAGCATTTCTGACATATTTCTCACATAGTTTAGATTTAAACTCAGCCTGATTTATGATTTTGAATACTCCTTCTCCCACTTGCTTGTTCCTGGAGTTGGTACTAAGCTTGGCTTAGGGAGAGGTTAAACGCCACCTCAAATAGGTGGGAGATGTCTGTATCGCTATTAAAAGTATTGTGGTAGTTAATTGTGGCAAGTTAAATGGATTAAGCAACACCTGTTGGAGTATTGGATCACAGTTCTAGATGTGTTTGAATGGTTGATGTTTAAGCTACAAATGACGAGGAAAGATTGATCCCAGATGTAGGCAGTACCACCAACAGGCTTACAGCTTGGATGGAATAAAAAGGTTATCAGAATTTCTTTTCTTTTTTTTTTCTTTTTGGTACCAGGAATGAAACTCAGGACCTTGCACTTTTCAGGAAGGTGAAATGCAGCTGAGCTATATCCTTGGCCCTGGATGGAATAAAAAGGGAAAGAAGAAGGAAATCTTTCCCTTTAACTTCTTTGCAGGACTTGCAGTCTGTGTGCTTTGCCTTTGGATGTCTGTCTCCAGTCCCTTTCAGTTTTCAGGTCAGATCCTTTCTTCAGTTTGCTGACCTGGACTCCCCTTTGACTCTACAGTGAGCCCTGGGCCTTCGACTTACAACTGGGTTCAACAACTCACAAAGGCACAGACAGTCCTTGGCATTTCCCACCCTAGATTCCAATTTGCTATATTTAGTTCATATACTGAGACTTTGCAGGACATTGAAATTAAGACAGGTGGGTTAATTACTCTGATGGAGGAAACTTTTAAAGCAGCTCAGCCTTCAAGATATAGCATGGCTACTGCTTCTTGCTTTTAGCAAGATCTACTGTCATAAACAGGAGAAAAAGTCCATTTAAAAATTTTTGAGTTTAGCCAGGAAGTACCTTCAAAGATGAGGCAGAGGAGAATTTTGTTGCTGAAAAGTTTATTATTAAAAAGAAGCCAAGTATTTTGGATCAGGACAATAGGAAAAATAACATAAGGGAATGTCAGGCACTTAAGACTCCACTCTTCATCAACTCACAGGTGGAAAAGTGAAAGGCTTTGCGTTAAGAGGGCCCCAGGGCATTATGCTCCAGAAAGACACTGTCAGTTATCTAGGGAATTTGTTTCCCAGGGTTTGGTTTACAGTTGTCAGCTATCCAGACCCTCTGGGCTCTCTGTAGCTCTGATTCAAGGGGACCTGGCTACTGCTTGAACTGGCAACAGACCTTGGTATCATTCATATGGTATGGGTTTTATAGGCATGCAGAATACAGAGTTGTGGGTTCAGGGAGGCTTCTATCCAGATTTCAGTGTGCCCCTGAGAGGGCACTGCATACAGCTGTAAGAGTGAAGCAAGAGCACAGTGGAGGTTTGTAGGAAGCTTTAAGGAGTGAGCAGTCAGTCCAAGAGAGAGTCCCTGAGGGCTAAAACCATGAGCAGTGCTCTAGGAGTGTCACTCCCTAAGCCCTTTGGAGCTCACATCTCATCATGACTCATGCCATGTGCTGGGCATGGGACTACAGAATCTAATGTCTGCCCTGCAGGGTTTCATCCTGGCTTTGGTTCCACTGATTTTGTATTCCTCTATTCTTTCTTTCAGAAAGGGAATGCTTACCTTGTGCCATTGTACATCAGTAGTGTTTAACTTCCTTTTGATTTTTACAGGGATTTATAACTAATAGTTTGTATTAGTTCTCAGAAAAGACTTTGAATTTGGACTTTTCAGCAATGCTGGAATTGTTAGGATTTTTGCAACTCTTAGAGATGGACTAAATGCATTTTGCATAAAGGGATGCTAATGAGTCTTTTGGGGGCCATGGGTGTAATATTATGGTTTATATCTTATGTCCCCCTCAAAGCCTCATATGTTCATAGACTGGGCTTTTGGAAGGCATTTGGATTATGATGACATTACAGCTGACTTGCTGTTCAGAGGTGGGTTCTGGTCAGAAGGGTTGGATCAGTGAGGTGTGACCTGGAAGGCTTTGTCTGTCTTCCCAGCTCCTCTTTCTACTCTCTCTCTCTCTCTCTCTCTGTCTGCTATGCTATGAAGAGTTCTTTTCTACCATATGCCTCTGTCATGCTAGCTGACCTTGGACTGAAACTTGAACAAAAATAAACCATTGCTCCTCAAAGGTGGGAGGATTGTGTCTCAGCAGTGAAGAAGTGAATAAGACACCCTCTTACTTCCAAACTCAAGACTCACTTGATTAGGTCATAGTCACCTAAGACAGTATCATTTTATAAGAACTCATAGTCAATCAGGTAGGCACCTTAATTATATCTTGCAATTTATCTTGGCACATGTAGACTCAAATTAACTGCTGCCTTAGTTAACCTTTGCCATATAAGATAACTTAAATAGAGTTGTAAAATGTCATCATAGTCACAAGCCCTGCCCATATTCAAGGGAAGACACCAGGGGACAAGAATCTGGATTATCTCAGCACTTTGCTGACACCACTGTGGTACCCTCATACTTTTCTCTTTCTGATAATGCTTGTGTCTTCCTTGGGGTTGGGTCTTAGAATTTGGATGATTTTCTGTGCCACTGAAGCACTGAGAGGATACTCTGGACTGTCCCTCTACGTAGGTCACCTTCCCTTCCTGTGGCTATGAGAGCTGTAGAGGGAGTCTTTGCATACATGCAGGCTTGAGGGAAAGATTTTTTTCTCTTGTTTGCACTCTCTGGACAGGGTAGGCAAAGAACAGGATTCATCTTTTGCTTTTCCAAAATCTTGTCAATCCTCTAATTCATAAATGTTTCATTTCCCGGAGGATTAGTGAGGGACAGAAGGCAAGCCTATCTATGCTTCCAACTCTATTGCTTATGTCAACACCTCGGCTCTGGCTATTTAAAAGCTAAAAATTAATTTTACTTTGTTTGCATTTCAACCATGGTCTGGCTTTTCTGGGGGCAACAGAGATCAAGATTAAAGTAAAAGTGGAGCTATAAGGAAAGCAAAGATTTTGCAGAGCTAGCTCATATCTCCCCCTTCTGTTGTTTATGGGTTGATATGTATAGAATCTGCCATAGTAGTTTCCAAAACATTGTGGGTTTTCTGAATCATCCTGAGAACTGGATTAGTTCCATGTTAATTTTTATGCCTCATCTACTGCATTTTTTTTTTATCTGTGAACACTTCTTCCTTCTCAGAGCAGGTGGGAAACCCCAGAGAAGGGAAAATTGAAACACTTCTAGAAATTAGCAAAATGTTAATTAAGTTTCCCTTTGCCAAGGGGAGAGCAAAGCTTGGCAGTGTTTCAGAGACAATAAAGGACTGGCGCTTGTACTAATTAAGAGTATTACTCAAGAGAAATCATTGTAAGTCAATATAAATCTCAAAGCTTAACAAAATAGAGAGTGGTGCTATGTTGGAATAAAAATGGGCAACAGCAAGTATCTAAAAGTGATTGCTGCTTCTCATCTGAATAGTTCTGTTACACTCAGCTACTAAACACTATTTCCCTCCATCCCAACACTCAATACTCAGGCTTGATTGTCAAGTAAACAATTTGCTAAACATGGCGTTAACATAACTCTTGGAAAAATCTCAAAGGGAGACACTCTAACTTTGGGCTGCTTCCTCACCCCAGATGGGGACATTCTCTTGCTACTATTCTCCAGACTGAGATCCCAAGGGCACTGTTCTTCCTTCTCCATATTTTTGTCTTCCTGATTGTCTTCTTCATGTTCTTTCATCGAGTTTCCAAAAGCATCATTTTATCTCAGACAAAGTCTTTCTCATTTCCATGTAGCTGCTTTTGGAGCACTCATGTCTTTCTAATTTTTAAACCACTTCATTTCCTTCTGAATTTTTCTTTGCTTGACTTGGGTACAATTACATTTCGGTTGAGGAGCAGATTTTTGTCTTTACATCCCCGGCATTTAATATGAACACCTGGAAGATAGTAGCTGCTCAAATATTTTTTGAAAACATGAACTTTTCAGTGAACTATCTGTCCACTCACCTATCGTCTCTCTCCCACACTAGACATATTCATTTGGTGGCAAAAGCCCACCTTGTTTAACTATGAATCCCGACTACCTAACTCTGCCTGGTGTGCAGTAGAGTCTCAAGCAAAGTTAACTTAATAAATGGATAATTATGAGGAGTTTACTGGCGGATCTTAGCATACTCTAAAAGAATACTAAGTCTTGACGTAATTTGAGAATACACTACTACGCAGTCAGTGGGAAAGGTTGTCAAATTGATATTTGGACAAGTGCTGAACATTGGACAGAAGAAGGATGCGATAATATTTTTTAAGAAATTACAGGTGATATTCCTTAAGTAATCCTCACAAAGTCTGACACATTTCTGATACAAGATAGAGAGCATATGCATCCTTTTTATTCCTTGGGATGAAATATGAACTTTAAATGCTTTCTTGAAAATCATTACAAAATCTTTTCAACCCAGTGGCCACAGGGAATTGAAATCTGAGTTGCTCTCTGAGTCAGACAGTTGGCGTAACTTCCGTGAGTTGTACTATTTGTGCCACTGCTGATCTGCTAACTATCTCGGAGCTCATCCCATTCACTCCCAGGGTGGGTCTTAAGTTACTTCAGCCAAAAAAGGAACAGAGAAATGATGAAGAGCAGAGCTTGTTTCTCACTCAGTGATGTGCTCAACCTTGAAATGAGATGATTATGTTTTCTTCTATCTATGCTTCTCTCCTATTTCTGAAAGAACTTTACTCTTCTCCTTTTACCCATATGTTGCTGTACATTTTATTGACTTTGATGTAATCATTTCCTCTACCATGCTGAACCATATTGAATTTAATTTTCTCTGCCATTTCTAGATTAACTAAGGCAACAGTTAATTTGAGTCTACATGTGCTACATTTTTATTCTCAATTCAGATGTTCAAAGTGTTTGTAGTATATCTTGCGTTCTTCGAGGTAGTGTTATGCAATGGAAAGTTTTAGAATCAGATGTATTTGGTGACTCTTTGTTGGTATAAAGTGTGAAGCCTTGCGTATTTCTTATTAAATTTTTTATCAGTGTATATTAATATTACATGATGATGTGTTTATTTTAGGAAGATGTATAACATATCTTAATTTCGATCTTGTTACACCCTCTTCTTTCATCCCACCTCCCACTTGCCCCATTCCCTGTATCCAGAAGTCCACCTCCTGGTTTTGTCTTCTCTCCTTCATTTAAATTATTTACTTATTAATTCATGTATTTTTTAGTTTTCTCATATAAGAGAAGTTATGTGAGATTTGACTCTCGGAGTCTGGCTGGTATCATTTAACCCTTTCCTGCAATTGATGTGATTTTATTCTCATGTAGGGTGCAGTAACAGCCCACTGTATACATATGTACCATACTTTCTTTATCCAGTCATCTGTTGGTGGCCAGCCAAGCTGTCTGCACAGCTTAGCTTTTGTGAATTGCACTGCTATAAATACGAATATGCATGTACCCCTAGGGTGTGCAGGTTTTAATTCTTTTGGGAATATGCCTAAGAGGGGTATGGTTAGTCAAACACTATTTCTATGCTTAGTCTTTTGAGGAATCTCCATGCTGATTTCTGTAGTGGTTATACTAGTTTATACTCTCACCAAAAAGGCAGGAGAGTTTCCCCCTCTTCTTCTCACTTTTTTTTTTGGTAATCTTGATGGTCACCGTTTTAACTGGGGTGACATGGCATCTCAGTGTAGCTTTGATTTGCATTTCTCTGATGCTAGAGATGTTGAACACTTTTAAGTTTACATTTCTACATTTTTATTTTTTATTCATTGGTGTTTGTAGTATAGCAATCACTTTCCTCATTGGAAGTTGGTGCAACACAACACATTCTTTTTTCAGCCTCTCCCTCTCCCCTCCTTCCTTATCTTGGTCCCTTCTCTTTTGCAAAAGATTTACCTCCCTATTTCCCATTATCTATCTTTTATTTTTGCTCTTTATTTATATTTGTGGTTTCTCATATAAGAGAAATCATACAATATTTAAGCTTGTGTGCCTGATTTATTTCACTTAACATTATCATCTCAAAATATATTCATTTTCCCACAAATGGCTCAGGTTTATTCTTCTTTATAGCACAGTAATATTCCTTTGTGTGTTAACATCACACTTTCTTTATCTGTTCATCTATCGATGAACATGTGGGCTGCTTCCAAGATTGAGCTATTTTGAATTATGCTGCTATAAACATAAGTATGTTTACATATCTGTAATTTATAGCCTAATATATGGTCTATTTTGGAGTTGTGATGCTGAAAAGACAGTGTATTCTGCTGATGTTGGGTGAAATATTATAGATATTGGTTAAGTTCCTTTGGTCTGTAATGCAGTTCCTTTATCAGTTTATTTTGTCTAGTTAACTTCTCTTTGTAGCAGTGGGATACTAAACTCAGTCATATACTGTGATTGTATTGGGATCTATCTATTCATTTTTATGTCCACTACTGTTTGTTTCATGAAGTTGGGCACAATGACATTCAGTGCACATATATTTATAATAGTTATTTCTTCTTCATGAATTCTTCCCTTTACCAATATGTAGTGGGTTTTGTCTCTTCTGACTGCTTTTGGCTTGAAGCCTATCTTGTTGGATATGGATATAGCTATTCCTGCTTTCTTTTGTGTTCTAGCAGTTTGAAGTTCCATTTCTATCCTTTCATTTTCAGTTTGTGTATGTCTTTGCTGATGAGGTGTGTTTCTTGCAGACAACATATGGGTGGGTGGGTTTTATTTTTTTATCTAACCTGCCTATCTGTGTCTTTTAATTGGAGAGGTGAGACTATTTACATTTGGGGTCATTACTGAAAGATACTAATTCCTGTTATTTTGTTGTTTATTTACTTTTTAATTAGTACATGTTTGCAGTACATAATGATTACAGTTATTGTTAGGAGTTGGTGCTTGATTCTTTTTTCTCTTTTTTCCCCTGTTGTTTATTCTTCTAGTGAGCTTTACATTTCCCCTTTGTCTCAGAATTATTGTCTTCTTGGTCTGTGTTTAGGATTCCCTTAAGTAATTTCTGCAATCCTGGATTGATGGTCATGGATTTCTTCATAATTATCATGGAAGGTCTTTATTTTTCTTTTGATTTTGAAAGATAGATTTACAGAATACAGTAATGTGGGCTGGCAATTTTTTTCTTTCAGTGTTTGGAAAACTTCATTCCAAGTCAAGTTCTCTTGATCTTATGGCCAGGTTTCTGGTTGAGAAATGTTTTCTCAAGGTTTCTGTTGAGAAATCTGCTGTTATTCTGATGGGTTTCTGTTGAGAAATCTGATGGGTTTGCTCTTATAAGCTTTTCTCTAAAGCTTTTTACTGCTTATGTGTCCTGAATTTCTGGCATTTTGACTACAGTATACTGTGCATGGGGCAGTTCTTTTCTGGTAGTGTCTGTTTGTGGTTCCAAATATCTCCTTTTCCTGGGTACACAACTCATTCCCTAGTTTTAGAAAAATTTCTCTTATAATTTTAGTGAATAGAATTTGTAAGCCATTAGATTGTTTTTCATTGCTGTTTCTAGTCCAATCAGCCTTAAATTGTTTCTTTTTAATTTGTCCAAGAACAGTTGCATAGTTCCTCTGTACGACTTGTTCTTTTTTTCCCATCCTGTCTGAATGTCCTTGACTCCTGTTATTCTTTTTTATGCCCCATCTAGTCTACTGCTTAGACTTTCAATTGAATTTTCAAATTTCTATTCAGCTATAAATCAAAAACTCAAACAAAATTCGATGCTGTGGGAATACATGGCAAAACAAGGTATGGTGTTACAGAGTGAAACCAGAACGAATACAGTTATACCTGTGCTAAACGTTAAGTCCTTAAAAAACAAAACACATTGTGTAAAGAAGCAAAAAGGCCAAATATAAATGGAGAAAGAGAGAGAGAGAGAGAGAGAGAGAGAGAGAGAGAGAGAGAGAGATCATCCACAATTGTCCCATTTTGTTGATTGGGATGAGTGTCCCTAGTAGGTTTCTGCTGCCCTTCTTTAGTCCACCATGTTCATGGCCTCTAGTGTTCTGAGATCAGTGGTGGGACCTTTGCTCTGTCCCCTACTGGGTCTCAGCCCTGGCATTCCCAACTAGCACAACCTTGAAGGAAGCTCTGCCCTGCCTTTCTCTCTTGACTCTGAAACTCTCAGCTCCCTGGTATCAGGTTCTCCAGACCCTCTTGACTTCAGTGGCATTTGGGTCAGGGAGAAGCTTTTTCAGCTAATGCAGCCTGTTTCTGTTCACCCTCTGTGTCTATGAATCTTAGCTTCCCCAGACCACTAAAGTTTTCTTTGGCATTTGTTTTGCTTTGCGTTCAATGCCCTTGGAGCAGAAGCCAGAGTCAAGATCGTCTGGTTCATTGCTTGATGCTTCTAGCTCAAACTCAGTCCCCTGAGAGTCACTCTGTCTCTGGATCAGCCCTAAGAACAGAGCTGTGAACAGGGAAGCACCTTCCTGTTATTAACTTGGACTCTGGGCTGTGTCCTGGTGGGGAGACTGCGTGGCGTTGTGGCCAGAACTGGGGCAAGGGCCCAGCTACAGCTGCCCCTCTGACTTCTCCTGAAAGTTTTTGTGCAACTCACAGAATGGTGTGGTCCCTGGACCTGCACTGGGGGCTGTGTTCGGATTTCCTTCTTGCTTTCACTTTCCTCCTTCCTCTCTGTCACCTGGAGGTTATCCTGTTCTAGTTGTACTCTAGTGGCTGGTGTCTCTTCCATCTCATGTAGCGGCACAGTGACTGATATTGGTACATGTCTCAGAGCTATCTATGAAGGCTATTTCCCCTCTACTATCCAGAAGCTCCCCTGAGTGTATTTCTTGATGTCTCCTGATTGGAGGATGTGGAAAATAACTACATCACAAGAGTTGCTTGAGATTTAAATAAGCCACAAGGCCTTCTTAATAAGTGATAATAATTTTTCTCAATAAAACACTTCAATTAACATTAAGGCTTAATATGATTCCCTAACGTTGCTTCTGAAGAGCCTGGTTAATGACCAGTACTAGCATCAGTACCCATTTACATCAGGATTAGCATTAGGAATAATCAGCAATGAAGAATTAAGATTTTGTGACATTTAAAAGTAATAGTTTAGTGATTTAATTGTATTATCTGCAAACTATTTTAAGAGTCATTGAAAAGAAAATGATAATACATATTAAATATATTTTACTTTACCCACGAGGAGAGTGTTATTGAATAAGGAGCTGACCGACTTGCAAATCATACACATGGTTAACGGCGAGTCTGGATATTTCATGCATTCTTAGCTGATGGAGATGCAGTGTACCTAGTGATTTCTCATTTTATCCTATTTCCATTATAGTCTCTATCTTACTTCAGAACATTATTCGCTTGGACTACTTGGTCACAGCCAGTGAGTACCTTCATCTCCCGGTTCTTCTTCCCTTCAGCCCACTCTCCGGGTATGGTCAGGCTAATCAGGCTGTTTAGATCCCTTCAGCCGCTGCTTAGTGTGTACAAAGTTAATTCTAAACCCTCATGTTCAGTGTTTTCAGGCTCATAATTTATTAGCAAGCACTTAGTGGTTCCCTACTCTATCCCAGGAAGTCTTCTAGATGTGAGAATGTGACAATGAGCCAAACACAGTCCCTGGCCTCCCTGAGCTTTTATTCCAATGCAGTGGTCCTCAGACCACCTTGGAATGTGCTCAGGGAGCCTTGAGGTCTTTGAGACCCAGTCACGGTGCCTGCCAAGTCAAGATTATTTTCATAATAATCCCTAGATGTCACTTCACACTCATTTTATTGTTTTATTTTTCTATTGAGACAAGGTCTTGTGAAGTATGCCAGGCTGGCCTTGAGCTCACTCTTTAGTCCAGGCCGGGGTCAAACTCATGAAAGGCCTCTTGTCTCAGCCTCTTGAGTCCTGGGTTTACTGGCACACACCACCACACCAGGCTGTTTTATGGAAATTTCCAGAGGCTACATGACACATGCTATCACAATCAGAAGGTATGGTCCTCACCTTCAGTGTCTGTCTTCTGTCATGCCAGACATTAAGGAAGACTACAAAAATGTAAAGCATTGCCACTTTTCTAATTATTTTGCTTGAAAAGTAGTTTTTTTGTCATGAGAAGATCACTGATGGTGAATTTTAGGTGCCAAGTGGCCTGGTCAAGAGATAGCAGAGAGCAGGTAAATCCTTGTTCCCAGGTGTGGCTGTTTCCATAGCAGACTGGCATTAGAATCGCAGTACTAAACAAGATGCCCTCACTGATCTGGGAAAACATGGTCCAGTCCAGTAAGAGTACAGAGGGAACAAAAAGGCAGAAGAAAGATGGGTCCCCTTGTTCTTCTAGAGCTGGAATGTATGTTTTCTCCTGAGTCCGAGCATGTGAACTACAAGTGTTAGGGACTCCAGGACTTAGAAAATCAGCTTTCCTGGTTCTCAGGCCTTTAAAAAATGTAAAAAATGAATCCATTAATTATCTTAGAGAAGAGTTTTCACTACATTGCCCAGATTGCCCGTGAACTCCTGGGCTCAAGTGATCCTCCTGACTCAGCCTTTGAAATAGCTAGAACTACAGGTATGCACCTTCGTGCCAGGCTCTCAGGCCTTTTGACTCAGACAGAATTAGGCTATAGCTTCCTTATTTCTTTCTGGTTCTCCTCCACCCTTAGTGCTGTTAGTTCTGACACTCTAGAAGACCTTGACTAATACGTTAATGGTAAACAACATATGGTCTTTGATTCCATGCTGTTGTGATATGGTTACTTCAGTCTAGTTTGCTTCTCTCCCCATTTTCACCCATCAAAATTCTATTTTTCTCCCAGGACTCATTTCAATGTTGACTAAGCCATGATTCCTTCCCTCATTCTCTTCTAACAAAAGTGATTTATCACCCTTTTATTGTTCCCATTTTCAAAATAGCGTTTTGTTTGATTTCTCTTGTGAAACTCATAATCTTGATGCAGATTTATAGTTATACGTATATTACTCACATCCATGTCAAGTTTATGATACTACTTTTTTTTTTTAGTTTTTCTGGAATAATGAGCTCTCTCTGTATCAGTGATCTTGATGTTCAGCAGTAACAAAATCTCGAGCTTTCAGTGGTTTCATCAAGATAGAAGTGTGTGTCAGAAGATCCAGTGCTGGAGTAGATGCTCTTTTTCTAAAAGTTCTCAGGGATGAAGGCTCTGTTGCTCCTAGGTCACTGTTCCTCCAGCCCAAGTGTAGGGTCCTTAGCTTAAAAATGGTGACATCTTGCTTTGGGGAAGAAGCAAGAAGGGAAAGACAATGATTAAAGCAGCTTACAGTACGCACAGGTCTTTCTGAGGAGCTGTCTCCACTGCCATGGCAACTATTTGTTGGATAATGAATACAGTGGAAATTTTATTCATCCTGCATTTGCTTGTTGTCCTTAAGGGAGATATTAAAAATGACTAAGGAACTCTACCATCTACTCAGACTTTGCTATTTCGAGGTTCATAAAGTGATCAGTTTCTAGAAGGGGAGACTTTTATTCTTTTTTTTTTTTTGAGACTTTTCTTCTAGAGTCCTCAGCATGTTGCTGTCACTTTATCATCCCCTGCTTATCTTCTCTGTAGTGATAAAAACTTCTCTCAGTTCTTCCTTTCCAGAACTGTCTCCAAGCCTTCTTGTATCACAGAATGCCCTTGTCTTCACCTTCTCTGGCTGCAGCACCATGAAGAAAAATTCCTCTTCAGGGGAACTTCTGATGGTAAGATCAGGTTGTCAGGCTTGCATGCACGTTCCACATAAAAGCAGGTACAAGAATATGCATGATTTTAAGATAATAAAAATATTGGGGCATTAAACCTTTGCTGTTTGTTTTGCTTCATAATTCTCACTGAGTACAGATCTTTGTCAGTGATAAAGTGTTACCTGTAGTTTTGAGTCTGGGTCTTTTCTATGAAACGTTTCACTGGGATCTGTAGCAGCATCCTCTGCACACCTCTGTGTTGTCTTCCACAGCTTCCCAAGCAGACCATCTATTTTGGGAAAATAGTCACTTCTTTACAAGAAAATCTTGAAATTTCTCTAAGATTGGATTTGTATTTAAGTTAGCTCATTAGGTCATATCAACAACTCCACATCCTGAAAATATAGAAAACTTGGGGTTTAGGATGTTGGGAATTAACCCAGAAGCTAATTTTCTGAAAAAAAAAAGAAAAAAGAAATATAAAGAGGAATCTGTTAGAAACAGCCTTCTTTTTTTTTAAGAGAAAAAAACAGGAGAAAGGTAGAAATATTACAGAATTTCAAGAAAAGAAGATAAATTTCATATTGTTGATAAATTACATATTGTTCTTTTAGAAACAGTTATTCAAATTACAGAATTAAAGCACACAAAGTGGACACTAAAGCAGTGAGAGTGCAAACAGATCTGTTCAAGAATCCAACAAGAACCTAGAAATATGGCCATCAATCCCACACATCTAAACATGCATGCGGCTATATCTTTTATAGCGCTTCCTAAGAAACAGCCTTCTTTGTGTCACTGTTATTTGATTTTTTGCTTTGTACATGTTTTTCTTACCTTTGGAATATATATTTCTCGAGGACCACAGCTATGCCTGATGGATGATTTTCAGTTATAAAGTGAAACAAATTTATAAATAACAGAGATAAACTAACAGAGATAAACAGAGATAAATAACAGAGATAAAGATGATGATGATGACCACATGGGATTTGTTTTACCATGCCGTGAGATTTTCACAAAAGAAATGAACATTGCATAGTAATTCATCCATCCATCCATCCATCCATCCATCCATCCATCCATCCATTCCAGACTGGGCAAGTACTTTCTGGGCACCAACAAAGTGCCTGGCACTGTTACTACAATAATAACAGTAGAAGACAGTGGTGGGGGAATTGACAGTTTTTGTTCTGAGGGTATGTATAACCAAGAAGAAAAAGAAAAATGAAGCAATACCTGTAAAGTAGGATGAGTGCTTTTGGGGAAGCATACATTACTAGAGAAGCTGAGGGTGGTATTTAACTTAGAGCTTTTATGGAACTTTTCCATATACATCCCTTGTTTGAGGCTCGCCAAGGCCTGTAGAATTAGTGCAAGGATTACTCTACTCATTCACAGATGAGGACTAATGCACAGAAAGCTAAACAAGACCCAAGACCCTATAGATCCAGACCTGGTCTTTTGACTCCTGGGCTGAGGGAGCCGTGTGACTCACTGTGTCTGCTTTCAATCTCTTTGCTGCCCTCACCCCAAGCTCACAACTCCAATTGGCATCAATTAGTTTGTTCTTGGAATTCACAAAGAACCTGGGAGCCATGAGAGCATTCTAACTACTGTGGCACAAAGCATTTTTTAGTAGGGCGGATCATCCAGTGCTCAGGCTGGGAGCAGCTTTTGAAAGGAGGAAAGGAGCCAGGGAGTTTTTCAGGTGGACACAGAAACTATAGAAGCTCAACCATGAAGTCTTGCTTGGATAAAGCACCATGCAGCAATCTGCTCAGCAGCCCATTTTCCTAGTCAGTGGAAGTAGGAGTTTCTAGAGACAAAAACATTCAAATGCCCAGAGTTCGTCCTTATTATGTCCAGCATCACAGCACTGAATACTTTTCCACTGCATGGCAGAAAAGTTTCTTTTCTTGCTCTGTGTCCCTAATTGTGTTCTATCCTCTGAGTATTCCAGAAAAACTCTTCTAACCTTATATGTTTTAAAATCTGTTGTAAATTTCCAAGTGCTATTAGAGCCTCAAGTGACAAGAAGCCCTGGCAAAGTTGAGGAGTCAGGGGCAATTTTTGCCTTGATTTTAATACAGTAGAAAGATCATGGAACTTTGGAAGCAATCTGCATTGTTAGATCAGCATTTTCGTCTTTTTCTACTCTTTCCTTCTTCCCTCCCTCCCTTCTTTCCTTTCTTCCATCCCAGGGATTGAAACTGGGATCTTCACATCAATCGATTTCCCTAGACTTTTTTATTTTTTTGATTTGAAACAGGGTCTCACTAAGCTGTCTAGGCTGGGCTTGAATTTCTGATCCTCCTGCCTAATCCTCCCAGGCTGCTCAGGTTATAGGAATGTGCGCCATGCCTGGCTAGTGTTTTCATTTTCTAATTGTATCAACTTGGAAAGTACAAGACTTGCTTGAGCTTCAGTTCTTTCATAGGATAGTTGAGAGGATTAAAGGAAAGGCAGATTATAGCGTGACTAGTGCCTGGTTCATAATTAGCCCTAAGTAAACAGCGAATGTGATGGACAGAATCTCTTCTTTCTGGGAACTTTGTGCATACTTTAGTTTCTTTTCTAAGACTGCCTTTTCTGTCAGTACAAGTTTACCATTATAAATTTCTTATTTTGTGTTCCCCAGAGTTAAGGATTACTTTAAGATTAGTTCATCTACAAATACTTAGTCATTTTAATTGACAGTCCAGCGGGGGAGTTAGGAAATAGGTACTAGGACCGGGCATAGGAAGCATCACTGAGCAATGTAAACAATGGGTACTATGGGGTTTCAGGCAAAGAAAATGTGACCCTGGGCTGCCAGTTTTGAGAGTTTGGTGTAGTCAATAATTTACACTTGGGTGGACAAGCTGGGAAATGCTGGAGCTTGTGACCAGACTTGACTAGGGAAGTGAGAGAAGACGAGATTTTAGGAATGAGCGAAACATGGTGCCCTCATGATGATGAAAACAGGTCAGAGTCTTAGAAAGTAACTGGCAGATGGTCAAAAGAAGGTATCTAGATGTCCCAAAAGGTAGGTAGGCGGGGCCAAGTGACAGAAACCTTGGGGATGTTGGCTTTCAAAAGCTGAGGCAGACAACCATGCACAGGGTAGGTCCACAGCTGCCTAAATTACCCCTCCTTTGGGAGGAGCTTAGCCCAGTATGAAGGTTTGTGTGCTGATGTTGATGATGGGAGTGGGGTGAGACATAGTAGAGGATTCTAAGATTAAGGGCATTGATCTTAGGACAGTGTTTGTCAAAGATCATGAATGAGCTGCTTTGCAATTACTTAGGAGGTTTGAAATAAATATAGATAGAATATCTGGGGATAGATTCTGAGGTTATCCATTTAAAAAAGGGGGGCTTGTGTATTGCAAAGTTAAGGAACACTGGATAATTCACAGTAGAAGCTGGAGTTTAAAGTCAGATCAGAGTCCTGAAGCAACAGATTCAGTGATGAAGTTCTTTTCTTTGTGAAGAGTGGTTTGCAGGAAGCCTGATTACACCGAAAGGAAATCTTGGAAAAAGTTTTTTGTTCTGGCAGTGGGTTTGATGGTTTCAGGACAGAAAGAGAGTTGAGGTTTTTGGAGCATGAATCAAGACAGAAAGAATCCCAGAGAGCAGAAATGGAGTAGAAAGACACTGGATTCCGGGTCAGATATGATAGAATATTTGTAACAGGGTGGTCTGTGCACTTCCATTCTTTCCACTTGGATTTTCCAAGTCTAGATAGCTTTCCGAGTGCAGGGAGCACATATTCTTCAGCCTTAATTTTTCTGCACTGAATAAGGCAAAAAACAGGGAGGTATTTTGTCCTAACAGAGGGAAATCTGACCATATGCTCAGTCCAGGTTTTCTCTGCAGCAAAGGTGGCAACCGTGAAATGAAGGTCACTTGGGAGAGTGTTTTGGTGACCTGGTGGGGGAGAGCACAAGATGAACTGGGGTGTGAGTTTCGGGCTTGTGGATCATGTTAAGGCGGAATTTATCCTGTGGCCCTTTGTGCTTTTGTCTGAGCAGTGGAATTATACAATGTGACTTACTGTCTTAGAGAATTTGGGCTAGAGCGTGGAGAAAACCTTGGAGGGGGACAGAGGCTGAATCTGGAAGGAAACGAAGGTTCAATAAGCTCATTGCTGGTGAGATTCTGAGGGGAAATAATGTCTTAAGCACACTCTGAGTGAGCTGTTTTCCTGAAGAGTCCTCCTTACTTGAAATAGGTGTGACTTCTTTGCTTTCAGTTGTTTTAAAAGCTATTATAATTATTAATTCATATTAATTGTACAAATTAATGGGTGCCACTGGGAGATTCCCATACACGGACATAATTGAGCTTTGATCCTATTCACTTTTCTTCTGTTACCTTTCTTCCTTTTTTCTCAACTCCTGAACCCTTTCCAGACCCTAATATCCTTTCTTCTACTTACATGTCATCCTTTTTCTAGTATTTTTTTTTGCAAGACAATACAAGAAAAAACATGTGATATTTAGCTTTCTGTGTCTGGCTTATTTTTCTTAACATGATATCTTCTTGTTCCATTCATTTTCCTGCCAAATGCAGGAATTCATTAGTTTTATGATAGAATAATACTCTGATATATATCTATATCTGATATCTATAGCCTATCTATCATTTTATTTCTCCACCCATCTGTTGATGGGCACCTAGGTCAATTTCCTGCCTTCGCTATTGAGACTTGAACCCAATAAACATGGACATGCAGATAATTTCTTTGTACACTGACTTCATTTCGTTGTACATACACCCAAGGTTGGTGTAGCTGGGTCATATATTGATCTATTTTTAGTTTTCTGAAGAACCACCATGTTGGTTTCCATAGTGACTATAACAATTTAATGGACAGGCTTGCTAGGCCCCTGGAAAGGACACTTCGGATTTTCCAATGTCCATTCTTCCTACATCTGCAGCTGGCTGTGGTCTGCCCTGAGAATGAAATAGTTTTGTGACCAGGCCAGGTTCATAGACTCCATGGCCTGGGTTACTCTATAGCATTTAAAATTGATTCTGATATTTTTGTAGAAGCACATTTTCCATGAGACCTACCTGCTTAACACATTTTAAGCATACAATACAATACTGTTTACTATAGACACAATACTGTAGACTATTGATCATACATAGTTGAAACTTCATATCTGTTGAGCTGTAACTCTCAATTTCTGTCACCTAGACCTCAGCCTTAGGCAACCACAATTCTATTTGTGTCTGTGAGTTTGACTATGTTAGATATTCAGATAAGTGAAATCATGCAGTATTTATCTTTTTTGTTGTTGTTTTGTTTTGAATTTTGAGGCAGGATTTCACTGTATCGTTTAGGCTAACCTTGAACTCAGTATGTAGCCCAGGGTGGCCTCAAACTCACAATGACCCTCCTACCTCAGCCTCTCAAGTGCTGGGATTGCAGGTGTGCATCACCACGCCCAGTGTCGCTCCTTAAACGGAAGTACCATGTGATCCAGCAACCTCATGTCTGGGTATTTATCCAAAAGAACTGAAGTCAGAATTCTCAAGAAATATTTGCACTCTCACATTTATTGCAGCACTATTCACAATAGTGGAGAGGTAGGAGCAACCTTGATATCTATTCGCAGAGGGTGGCATAGGAAAAGTGTTATACACATTTAATGAGTTATTCAGACTCATCAAAAGGAAATCCTGCCACATGTGACAGCATGGATGAAACTTGACAGTGCCCTGCTCTGTGATTTAAAAAACATGATCAGAATGAATTCTTTCTCGGTCTTAAACATGGCTCCTCAAAACTATTCTAATGAGTGTTCTCTGGCTGGTCCCAAGCACACAGGTCACTGAGGGAAGAACGAATGTCTTGTTTTAAGTGATGCTCAGTGTTGGAACCAGGACTTTTTTTTTTTAATCTTTTTTGAGACAGGGTCTCACTTTGCAGTTCAGACTGAACTTGAACTCACTTTGTAGCCCAGGCTGACCTTGAACTTGCAACGATCATCCTGCCTCAATCTTCCAAGGGAACCAGGACTTATAAGCCCAATTCTTGTTATTATTTCAATTCATTTTATCAAAGTCTTGATCACATTTTCTCATGCCTGAGAAAATTCCATGCTTTCAGAGTTAATAGATGCACTACTAGAAAGTTCTGTGAATTAAAAAAATAAAAAATATAACATTCTTCTCTCTTTTTCCTTTCTTTAACTCTTTCCCTATTTCCTTCTTCACAGACCTAGCAAAATACTTTCCCTGTCAATAAACTGTGTTTATAGAAAAACAGAAATGACAAATCATATGGTCTGATTCTCACACTGATTGTGTAGTAATAACATACCAGAAGGATTAGATCTGAAATAAAAACACCCCAGTAACGTTCTCTTCAATGGCACTAACTAGATGTGTATCCTGGGACAGATGACTTCATTTTTCTGTGCCTTAATAGCTGTAACATGAGAAAAATGGACAAGACTGTAACTGTATTAACCCTAAAAACTGGGGATTCATTACAACAGCCATGACATAGTCGTCCATGTGAATTGGAAAAAATTGAGTATGACCTGGGAAAAGTACATCTGATTGTGTAGTAGTTATATTTGTCAATTGCTTTGAGGGATACATTTCTTAGTTTTTTCAAAAGTCTTTGATTTTTGTTTTTAAGGATATATTGTACTTGGTTTATCTATGCAGTTGTATAGAATATCACACAACTGGCTCCAGAGGTGGGTCCTCATTGGCTTAAACCAATTAGTATTCCCTATTCTCTGAGAGTGTCAGTTGTTTCCAAGATGGCATTTGCCCAACTCAGGTCACTGAGAGGGGAGGAAATTCTTTGCTGGAGACTTGGATGTTTTTGGAAATGAGTTGGCGGAAGACCTTTGCTTCTGGGGTGGAGAAGGAAGAAGGAATCCTGGCTGCCCTGAGGGAAGCTGACACTGGTGCATTGTCATTAGAGTTGACAGTTAATTAGGTGATCATAAAGCTTAAGTGCTGAGCCACCACAGACAAGATTGTCTTCTCCTCCTTAGAGGAGAGAGAAGCCTCCTTCTAATGCTCTTCTCACAGTTCAGAATTCAGGGAGAAAGTAAGATCCAGAGTTACAAAATCAATTTGCTTCTCTTGCTTAATTTATCAGATGTCTCATGAATATGTATGAGGGCCTCTGCCCCCATGAGATGTAGCATTTAGGGGACTCTGAGAGCAGAAATATAGGGTATTATGAGAATACAGCAAGGGGTCCTCATCTAGCTCAAAGTAAGGACAACCCTCTTGAAGAAGTGATATCTAAACTGATGTGAAGAATGAGTAGGTGCTAGTTGGAGGGAGCCTAAGAGACAAGGGGCAGCCTCTCTTATGCAGTTGCAGGGAACAGGCACCTGGAGGTTTCAGGGAACAGGCACATGGGAGGAGATGAGAGTAGCTGAGAATGGACTATGTGTGGCTCAAGGTCATGAGGGCCCTGTCTTTCTGGTTCTGTTTGCCCATGTGTCTGTCTGCTCTGCTCTCCCTACTTCCTCCATAGCTGCTCACTGTTGTCTTCTAAAGCCCTCTTATGCTGCAAAATGGTATGAAAGCAGGCACTGTTTGTTCCCAGACTGATTTCAGCTTTACCTTTGTAGCAATTTGCTTTTCCTGGTAAAGCTAATCCTTTCTTTCTTAATTGCAGGTTGGGTTTTGTTCACTCTGACTTTTTGTAAAATGCCACCCATTTTTAATCAACTCCCTAAGTTTCAAAATTGAAAGCAGGAGGACAGGCACAGGATTTGCTGGCCTTGTCTGAGACTGGCTTCGCCTTGGCAATCAGCTGCCAGTGGGGCTCACACTGTGACCTTTCTCTGGGGCCTTTTTTGGCAGCCAGATCATCGACTCATTCAGCACTTACCTCACTGTGAGTGTCCTCACTTCTCCCAGGAGTTCTTCACACTCACAATCAAAATGAGCTCCAAGAGGTGTAAACTGAAGTTCTCTGTCCCCTCCTGCACTTGCCATTTACATCCAGGGCAGGCACATTCCTCTGCTTTCTTTTGCTCTAAAGGGTTGAGCAATGATTGGTGACCAGAGAAGAGTGTGAGCTCTGCAGCTTTTGTTCCAAGCTTTACTCCTTGTACCAATCTGTGCTCAGCACATGCACTTTATGAACATTTATTGAATGACTCTGCCTTTGTGGATTCCATCCCATAGTGCAGTCTTTGCCACTCATTCTTTGGATTTTCCCTAGGCCTGGATTTATCTGCTAGAATATCTGCCAATCTGGCTTATGTTGTCTTGCCCTGCGGTGCTTCACAGATCATGCTATCAAGGGATCCAGGTATCTGGAAAGAAAGCTAAGTGGCGCCTGGCCAGTAGCTTGCTAATAAACTTGAAGATTTTATTTAGATGAGTGCTGTCTGGTTTATTTAGAATCCATCAGGAATAGTTATCTGGAAAAAAAGACCTTTTAACAAATGCTTGCTATTTACTGTACTGGATGCCTTATTACATTTTCTTCTCAGTCAGCAAGACTGTGAGATTCGTATTGATCTAAATCTTACAGGTGGGAAAGTGGAGGCATGGTTAGTTAAGAAGTTAAAAAGTCCATTGAAAGCTGGCAAAACCACTTGAAAGAGACTGAAGACAGACTGTCAGAGCTTGAAGACAGGATTTCAGGTAGTGATCGTGAAGGAGAGGTCTCTTAAAAAATAACAAGGAACCAGGAAATAACAATTCAAAGACTGCAAGATGACCCATAGAAACATAATTTAAGAGTGACAGGATCAGTGAAGAAGCAGGAGTCAACACAAGTGAAATAAAAAGGCTATTTACAGAGATTGCAAGATGGCAGACTGAGTGGCGGCTCCATAAGAGAGCCTCTCTGAGAAAAAAAAACCTCAGACGCTGGAATCGGACAACATGGAGAAAGCCAGACAAAAGAAGAGGAATTCTCATGACCCAGGAAGAAACTGAGGAAAAAGAAAAAGAAAAAAAAAAGAAAGAAAGAAAGAAGAAGAAAAAGCATGGATGGAGGGCTGGAGCTGGGCAAGCCCCGGTCGCTGTACAGGCACGTCTTAGAGTCAGGTGACTCACGATGGAGCTGAGATCGAGGCCCTGCCGAGAGCGGGGGTTAGCGAGCTTCTGACCCTAGGCTGGGGGAGGCGCTGAGACGGGGAGTGGAAACAGCCAGTTGAGCTGCGTGAACTTTGGTGAGTGACGGGAACTGGAATCCCCAAACCAGGAGGACTGGCTGGGCGACATTTTGGAGTTGGGCAGGGCTGGCTTGAATCAAAACCCCAGGTGGTGTCCATCGACGACTCCTAGTCCAAAGCAGATTGGTGGGATCTTCTTGGGCTGGGCCAGGCCCCTGTTTGATATCCAATAGTCAGGGACGAGGCTGCTGTGAGCCAGTGGCAGCCCCAGGGAACACACGAACTTGCTGAAGCTTAAACTGGTTGACTGACGTAGGGGGAGGGGCTGGCTCTCTGCCTACACCTCACAGATCTGCAGCGGACTAGCGGGAGGCACTTATCTAGCTAGTGCGCTGCAGAAAAAACTGTAAGCAATACACAAGGCCCAGAGACCTCCACCACCCACACGTCTGAAGGGGGCCAGAAACATGACCAGACAGAGAAACAGCAAAAGGTCTCTAACTGCGGAACCAGGGAAAGTGAGTTCAGCAGAGGTAAATGCAGAGGAGGTTGAGAGCAGCAAACCTGTAATGTCAGAGACAGCCTTATCAGAAATAAAGAAATACCTCCGGGACCTCATCGACGAATTTAAATCTGAAATTCTAACTCAGGTGAAGCAAGATATAAGAAGATTAATAAAAGAAGTCCTGGATAATCCTCAAGTAGGCACAAATGAAAGAATAGAGGAACCCAGAGAGAAGAGAGAAGCCTTTGATGAAGAATATAAACAAAACCTAGAATATATGAAACAGATCCAAAGAGAATATCAGGAAATTAAAAACTCCATTGAAAGCTGGCAAAACCTTTTAACAGAAACTAAAGACAAACTTTCAAAACTTGAAGATATATTTGCAACATATGGTCATGAAAGGAAGGATCTCTTAAAAATAACAAGGAACCAAGAAGCAACGATGCAAAGGCTAGAAGATGACAAGAGGATCTATAACCTAAGAATAAAATATGTAAATGAAGATGCAGCAACAAATATAAATGAAATAAAAAGTCTATTCAAAGAAATAATTAAGGAAAACTTCCCAAACATAGATAACAGAAGTGAAGTTCAGATAAATCAGGCATACAGAACTCCAGCCAGCTACAACCAAAACAGATCTATACCCAGACATATAGTAATCAGGATCCCAGAAATCCATCACAAGAACAGAATATTAAAAGTGGTCAGAGAAAAGAAACAGATTACCTATAAAGGAAAACTCATCAAAATCACAGCGGACTTCTCAGTGCAAACCATCAAATCAAGAAGAGCTTGGAGCAAAATATTCTAAGCCCTGAAAGAAAATAACCTCCAACCCAGAATGATGTACACTGCAAAACTATCTCTCAAAATTAATGGAGAGACAAGATATTTCCATGACAAAGAGGAACTGGGGAAGTTTGTGACCACCAATCCAACCCTGCAAAGAATACTGAAGGACATTCTAGAGAGAGAGAAGAAAATCACCAGGGTTCCAGGAACAATAGCAGAAAGGCCTCAAAGAAAAGGGCAGATAGTGGAATGAAGGAGAAAAGTAAACAAACAACAATGACAGAAAAATAGCATAGCAGAGAAGATTGGTTATATTGCTGTTTTATCTTGACTGATTTTATTTGAATCTGGTATGCTTGAGAGTGTCAAGTCTGAGAATAGGGGCATCTACTCTGAAGATGACAGGATTCAATGGGAAACCCATTCTGGTTTGATTGTTATCTGCCTTTGAAGTCCTATAATGTCTCCAATGTTTAGATTTTATTAACAGTGTAATGCAGTGCTAAGTTTAATTATACTATGTTTGACGATATAGTCAGTTTTATTGAAAATAACAAGAGACATCATAGTAACTACCGTAGATCACCTAGTATTGTCCTTTTCATTTCATGTTTCTCTAGGAATTTATATTGTTGACTTGTTTTAATTCATTTCTCCTTTTAATACAGAAAGGCTAGGTATATGTGTAGAGACTTATACATGTATAGAATTTCTAAGTAGTTTACGAGAATGGATTACAGTTATTGTAAAGGAAAAAAAAAGAGAGGAAAAGAAAATATTCTAAAGGATATAACTGCATGTATGTTTGAGTGTGTGGGATTAATAACCATGTTGCTAAAGTTTTAGTTGGATGGATGAACAAAACTGATTGCAGTCTCACTGTTTGGATGTCTACTTTGTAGGCTTTACTTTTGTAACTTGAACAACTACTTCAAAGAGGAAAATATGTAATTATCAACTAGTGATTTCTTACTGGTTACTATTTTTGTTTTTCTGTTTTGTTTTGTTTTTGAGATTTTGTATTATTTCTACCCTCTTTCTGTTTCAAAAAATTTTTTTCTTTAAATAAATAAAAAATATAAAAAGGGCTATTTACAGATATAATAGAAGAAAATTTCCCAAACATGGGAAAAAGATTTAGCATACTGATAAGTGAAGCATATAGAACTCCAACTAGCCATAACTAAAATGAATCTACACCCAGACATATAATAATCAAGATCCCAGAAATTCAGTGCAAGTACAGAATATCAAAAGCTGTTAGAGAAAAGAAACAGATCACTTATAAAGGAAAACCAGTCAGAATCATGGCAGACTTGTCACCACAAACCATCAAGTCAAGAAGAGTTTGGAGTGAAGTGTTTCAAATCCTGAAAGAAAACAACTTCCAATCCAGATTCATGCACCCTGCAAAAATCTCTTTCAAAATGGATGGAAAAATAAGATATTATCATGATAAAGAACAACTGAAGGAATTCATGACCATTAAACCAACCCTACAGAGAGTGCTGAAGGATATGTGTGTGTGTGAGTGAGTGAGTGAGTGAGAGAGAGAGAGAGAGAGAGAGAGATGACCATGGTTCCAGGAACAGCATCAGAAGAGGATCACCAAACAGGACAGGCAATTGAATGAAGGGGAAAAGTGGAGGGCCAACAACAGGAGGATAGCATGGCAGAGACAAATCAATGATGCTGGTTGTAACCATTAATGTAAATGGCTTCAATTCAGTAATAAAAAGAAACACGGAGAGTGGATCAAGAAACAAGATCTGTCAATATATACAGTATATAAGAGACACATTTAAATTGAAAGGAAATTCATAGACTGAAAATCAAAGGAAGAAAACTATTGTTTCATGTGACAGAACACCAGAAAAAAAGCAAGACTAACTTGCCCATCAACCACAGTATAGATAAGAAAGATAAGTATTTTCATACAATGGAAAGCTACCCAGCTCTAAAGTACAATAATTTTGAGGTTCTTGTAGGTAAATGGATGCAACTGGAGGTCATGTTCATGGGAGAAACAGTTTGAACTTATATGGGTGAACCCTAGAATAAAAAACAGAAGGAGTTAGTGGGATTCCAAAATCACAATATATACATACAAGTGATAGGGGAGGAAAAACCCAGGAGGGGAAGGTAGTAACCAATGTTAATTTCTTATTGTCTTGTTTTGAACTCTTGCACTGTTTTCACAATTTTGTTAGGTTTGGTTCTGTTTTGTCTTGCTTTGTTAGATTTTATTTTGTCTGATGGTATGGGCAGCTATTTTTAACATAATAGGGTGTATTGTGGTTGGTTTCCTATTATCTTGTTTTGAAATCTTATAATGCTTTCATTAGTTTGTTTAACTGGTTTTATTGTTTTGTTTTGTTTGATTTTATTACATGTGATGGTATGAACAACTATTCTGAAGAAAACAAGACATTATGGTAGTCATTGCTGATTTCCTATCATCTTGTTTTGAGATCTTATAATGCTTTTATTCTTTTGTTTTTATTCTGTTGTGTTTTGATTTTATTATGTGTGATAGTATGGACAACTGTTTTGAAGAAAATGAGACGTTACAGTAAATACTGTTCATTTCCTGTTACCTGGTTTTGAAGTCCTGTAATGCTTTCATTCTTTTGATTGGTTTTATACTATTTTGTTCTGTTTGATTTTATTGTGTGTGAAGGTATGGACAACTATTTTGAAGAAAACAAGAGACATTATGGTAGCCACTGTTAATTTCCTGTTGTCTTGTTTTGAAGTCCTGTGTTGCTTGCATTGTTCTGTTTTGATTTGTTTTGTTCTAGTCTCCTTAAAATAAAAAAAAATTGAAAAGAAAAGAATTTTGACCTTTACTCCTAAAATTTCTTACCTATGCAATCTAAATTCTCAATAAGTCTACTCAGGTGATTTTGATGTTGATGGCCCTTAGAATTAAGGGACATCATTTGTCTATTTCTATTACTGTTATGGTTTATATCTTGATGTTCCTCAAAAGCCTCACATACTCATAGGATGGGGTTTTTGGAAGGTGATTGGATTACTGGGGCTTAAAGATGAGTTGCTGTTAGGGGGTGAGGCCTGGTTGGAAGAGCTGGGTCGCTGGTGAAATGGTCTGGAAGGGTTTATCTCCTTTCCCTTCTCCTTTCTTCACTTCTCTCTGCTTCCTGTCTGCTGTGCTGTGAGCAGCTCTCCTCCACCATGCCCCTCTGTCTTGTTGTCCTGCCTTGAAACTGCAACAAACTGTGATCTAAAATAAACTTCTCCCCCATTAGGTTGGGGTGTTGGATATTATGTCTCAATGACAAGAAAGTGACTAAGACACTTACTATAATGAAATAACTGAGGCAGGATAACTTCATAAAAAAATTGATTTATTTATCTCATAGTTATGTAGTTTAAAAATCAAAGGTCCCCCTAGTTTCACAGTTCAGTCCCTGGTGAGAGACTCATAGTAGGTGGCCTAGAATCATGGTAGGAGTGTGTTTGGAAGGAGATCCTGTCCCAGACAGGCAGCCATATGTGATCAAGGGGTCTTAATGACTTGCTTTTGTGAGAGTTCACTCAGGGACTTGTGAGAGCTACCTTCACCCCTTCTGAGGACAGCAGACTCCAAGACTAAACACCTTCCTCTGTATCCCAACTGTTAAAGGTTCCACAATACCTCTCAACACTGGCATTCTGGTAACATAGCTTCCAACACATGGATTCTTGGGAGGAATAGTATCTTCAAGCTTACATTTTCCAGGTTGGCCTGGAACTTTTTATTTTCTTCCTTCAATTACTGTTGGTTAACCCTCAAGATAGGGGCTTAAAATTCTTTAGTAAGGTGTCATGCAAGGATGTGTGTGTGTGTGTGTGCTGATGTGGGAAGTGGTCAATGTACATAAGATATAGTGTACATAATTCTGATGTCTACCAAAGGATCAAGATGTTTAATTACTGTAAACCATGAGTTTATACTCAGTGGGAAGGTACTTGTTATTTGAGCTGTCACTGAAATGCTTTCTGATGTAGAGGGTAGATTTTCTCAGGTTATTGGGAAGATTGTCCTATTGTAATAGCAAGATGACACCTCAGATTTGGAGGCACCAAAATGACACCCAGGATTCGGAGGCAGATTTATTTATATCAACAGGCACTGATTGTGATCATTCCCAAAATATCATACCTTGATCTCTGGGTGTCTAGGGGGTCTATGGAATAAGCAAGCAGGAAATACAGAGGCAGAATGGCTTGTCAGTTGGGGATTGGTTCCTACAATATGCATCATAGTGACCAGCTGTTTCTACAAGACAGAGGCAACCAGAACTATAACAGGAAATATTACCCAGGCAACTAAGAAGCTAAAGTATGCTAGCTGGGGTTGGGGTGGGGCGCATTTTTTGTTACAATAATGCAAACTAAAATTATGAAGCTGTCCTTTAGGGATGATGTATTAAAAAATGGAGAGGTTAAGATCATACTTCATAGTCATAATGAGATGCAGCAGTGGTGGGAGGAGAATTCCCACTTACATTCATGGGCCCAGTCAGAGGCTGGAGGAGCAGTACTGTGAGGCTAGAGAGAACAGTAGTGAAGGGGATTTGTGTCATTGGGACAGCTTTGTGAACAACAGGGTTGCCTCGCAGGGGCTAGTGGGTTTTTCAGAGGATGATTCAGGCTGTGTTGCTAGGAAGAAGTCAGGGCTTGGATTCTTTATGATTCTTCTTGTTGGTAGCTTAGAGATCTCTTAGGCCAGTGCTTACTATGTGCTAAGTCCTTATCTGAGTCCTTTATACTTATGGCTTCAACGTTAAATCATTTGTCCTAGTGAACCTAGCAAGTGGCTGATGTGGAACTCCATCCTGAGCAGTTTCAGAGTCAATGTACATAACTGCTGCGCTCTGTGGAGTCTTCCATATGCCAGTGAACAGTCCCTGTTCCAGATGTGCAGATCATGCAGCTGAAACCATGGCCAGCTGCTTCTTAAGCACCATGTGGTGAGAGGAGGGCATTGCTATAGACCCCTGCTGGGAAAGGGCACTCAGAGAACTTTCCTTGCCCATGTGGCACCCACAGGAGTTATTTCAGACATGTTTACCTAAATGAAGAATAGAAAAATTGCACTTCTAGTGGTTTGGGGGTGTTGAACCAAGCTTTTGAGTGTGAGAGATCTCTGAAAATCAAATTTACCGGGGAATTTAGATGCTAGACAGAGGGGGAAGGAAGGGTCTTGGGACCAATTCTCTAAGTCACTAGGAGTGTGGCCAGGTAGCAGTGGCAAAAATGTCTGCACTGAACCCGGAGGGCTGGGGCTTTTATAGGAAAATTGTGGGAAGAAGAAACGCAAGTTGTTTGCATTGAACCTACATCAGCTGTAGGTTCGAGGGGTAGGACAGGGTAAAGTGGACCAAGTTCTGCGACAGGAGGTTAGTTCATGGGGTTTGTGCTACTTTTTGGGTGGGTTGATTTTGAAAGCAGAATGCAATGTGACCTTGAGGAATAATCTTCAGACCCCAGCAAAGGAATGTGGAAGCTTCTTACTCTGTGTTGTTAGGAAGCTGAGCAATGTTACAATGGTCTCCTCCTACCCGTGTCCTCCTTTCCTCCTCTGGCCTGTAACTTAATTCAGGATGTCTCTGACTTCTCCCCTTATCAGGGGCGTCATCTTTTGAGCACTGTGCAGTCGAACGACTCATTCTAATGACAAAATCCAGAGACCGTTTCTGTCTGCAGTGGAACTACTTAGTGTAGTCTGATAAAATGGAGCCTTTGGATTTGGAGCCAGGAAAATGTTTCATGAAAAACAAAACAACCCAAACAGTGTTTTGTTGAAAAACAAAAATATCCAGACCCTCGGTATTCTGTTTCTCCTTAACTCCAAGGGTTTCTGATAGGTAAAGAAATTCCACACTCTGGTTGATTTACTTGATTTGATTTGATTTTTTTGGAAGCAGGCATTTTTTATTAACTGACTGAATCATTAAAACACCATGGTAGATACCTCAGTTTATTCTTTTAATGAGCTTGTTGATCTGGTCTTCACTATTTCCAGCATCTCTATCTTCCACCTTGTGGTGAAGATAATTTGAAGGGGCACAGGAAGTGATTTGCCTCTTTGAAGGGCTTTCCAACAGGGTAGATGTCATGAATCAGATCGTCCAGGCAGGTGGTGCCATATTTAGCATCAACTAACCAATGAGTCAAAGCGGTTACTACTTACTGATGTTGCCATATTCATGTTTATTAGTTCACCTACTGACTTCAGCTCTTGGTACCTCCATGCAGTATATGTTTCCACACTTCTCAGCCTGTTAACTGAGGTATTCTTGAGCTTAACAAAGGCACCATTGAAGATTTGGCAAAGGCAAAGAAGCTGCAATGGCCCATATCACTGACACATTGGATGACAGATGCCAGTTTGGGTTCTGTGGGTATGTGGATGTGGCCAGCCTTTCTTCCCACCCTAGCCATTCAGGGTGGGAAGTTCTGTACATCTGTCTGTTCTCCTTATCATAGCGGCTGGCATTTCACAGTTGAGCTTCCTCCTTGCTTCTCAAAGCATCTTTTGGGCAAACTTTCTTTCTCAGGCACTTTACCTTCTGCTCTGCGAACCGTTTTTGCTTTTTCTTAAGGGTTTCTGGCACAGAACTAACCTTCTTTTTCTTCTGTTTGACACTGTCTGTAGGTTCAGCTGCAAAAGAGTGACTTAACCTGATTTTCATATGCCATTGACAGTTCACTGAGAACCATCCGTACTATACTTCTGACCTTGGAGAACGTTATGTTCCAGTGAGGGAAAAAACAAGTTGTTTACTCACTTAAAAAAAAAAAAAAACTATCAGAGGTGTGTAATATGAGTTCTTTTCTTTTTTGCTAAAGAAAATAGAATGCAATGCCAGGAGCCAGTTCATGAGGCTTGGGAAAGTTAACAAACACTTAGCCATCGGCCAAGCTCTGCTCAGGAGATAATGAAGGAGCAACTGCAGGAACGCAGCTGCGGTCACAGCGGTGCACGCGTCCTGTCTGCCCAAGTGGTCTCCTCGGCCTGTATCTGGTTCTCTCCTCTAGGACACTTTCTGCTGCCCGGCCCCCAAGTCGTTCCTCGTTTCTGCCTGGGGCTAGGGGGTCTCTCTGAAAGACAAGGAAACGGCACGGCTGTGTGGAGAGGTGTAGCTCGCCTCAGGATGATGATGTGCATTGTTTATCTGTGTAGTCCGTAGTAGAGGAATCTGATCGGGGTACAGAATCAGGTGGATTAAAGAAAATTGTTTGGTGACTGTCATCAACTTGGTTTTGAAAAAGATGTCAGGAGCAAAACAAATTTGTAGCAAGGTCACTAACTGTGTGCTGCACTCACTGCCAGAAGGAATTGTTGAAACTGTAGGATGGTTACTGTCTCGGGGGCATGTGTGGTTTCCAAGTGGTTTCTTGCCACTTTAGCCTTCAATCAGCCTTGCTGTTTTCCACTGAAGGGTGCTTGATTGTTTATATGGGAGCCCTGAGTCAAAACAGAGGCCCAGGGTTGACCTGATGGGGTTTTGGTTGTTTTTGAGAGTGGACGAATATTTTGGTGGGTGTGTAAGAAGTCAGAAAGACTCTTAGGAGCATACTCTCTCTTGTAAGAGCCCCAATTTTCACGTGGCCTCTCATCATGGAGGGAAGATTCTTCAACCGTGTTGCAGAGAGTGAGCTTGTGTGAGTGTTCCGGGGCCCACACCTGTAATGGTGCAATGATGATTTAGAAATGAAAAGCCAATCAATCAAGAGTGAAGGAGTTTTATTGCCAAGCCTGGCGACGCAGTCTCTGTTAATGGATCTCGAGACTGCGCCTCACAACTAAGGGATTTTACTTTTATAGAGGAGCAACGCAGCCCATTGGTGGGTAGGCTGATAAGAACATGGGGAGTGAGCTGGTTGGTCATTTAGGGCGGCATTTCGGGGAAAAGGAAACGTCTGTGAGAAACAGTTGAGGCTTATTAACAAGGACTTAAATCTAAAATGGCGGCGCATACAGAACAAGATGACGGCGCAGGTGGTTCAGAGTATTACATTCCCCTCTGATGTTGTGACTTGAGCCAAATCTTTGGCTCATTTAGTGGGAAGGAGCTCATATTGAATCCTTAGGACCATTAATCTAGTGCTCTGCATCTGCTCAGAAATAAAGATGGGTAAGCGGTTTATGATACAAGGTGGCTATGTCTTGGGGGCCCCCTCCATCCGATACATGGAGGGGTGCTGTTTTATTCCAACAAGCATGTTGACCTGGGGTACCTCTACAGCCAGCAATAGCGTATTACAGTTAGGTTAGCAGGAAGGGCCAAGGGTCTTTGGGTTCCTTGAGCTAAGCATAGCCAACAGTCCTCAGCTAGATTAGGTTTGGACAAATTTAGAGCTTCGTAGGTGACTTGAAGTAAGTCTTGGGTTTGAGGGTCTAAACTTACTTCCTTAGGTCTAGGCAAAACTAGTGGATGGTAGAGAATAATTTGTTGTTCTCTACATATCCAACTCTGAGAAACCCCTGTGAGTCCTGACAGCCATTTAAGGTAAGCCATTTTGTTTCCACAGTTTACACTCTGGGTATATGAGCCAGTGAATTGACCCAAGGACAGAGTGCCCCCTTTGCAGTTGCAAGGGTTTCCATAAGCTATTTTTAAGGCATCTCTAGGGTTACCCGGTGGCCCAAAGCCTCCCCGGGTCTGTAACAACAGACCCAATAAAATGGTTACACCTAAAGGATTAGGTATTAATTTTTAGTTTAAGGGGGTTACCAGTCTGTTGTATAGTCCATTTATCTTGAGAGTCTTCCTCCGTGACGTCCACTTGTTTGACGTGGGAGTGGTGAATCCAGGCAGTCTTTCCAGCTACCTTGACTGCGGTTGGTGTGCTCAGCACCACTGTATATGGTCCTTCCCAGCAGGGCTCGAGTGATTCTCAATGATGCCGTCGAATCAGGACCAGCATCCCAGGGTCAATGGATGAATGGAGAGGAGTTTCCTCAGAGGGAGCTGGGCTCTTTTGTCTAAACAGATGGTGGATAGAAGTCAATATGGGCTGCAGCACCTGTAAGGACTTAATAAGATCTTGGATAGTAAGTTCAGCTATCTTGTCCTCCGAGAGCCCGGGAACTAAAGGAGGCAGATGCCCATAGAGGGCCTCAAAGGGGGTAATTCCAGCAATGTAGGGAGTACAGCGGGCTCTTAGGAGCGCAAAGGGAAGGAGGCTTACCCAATTATCACCAGTTTGTAGAATCAATTTAGTCAGTGTCTCCTTTATGGTTCAATTCATTCTCTCTACTTGCCCAGAACTTTGTGGCCAATATGCACAATGTAGTTTCCAATCAACTTTTAGGAGCTGAGCAAGTTTCTGGGTAATTTGAGCTATGAAAGCTGGGCTGTTGTCAGACCCCATAGATAAGGGTAGGCCAAATCGTGACTACAACTAAAGCTGACTCGGATCTAGTAGGGAATGCTTCTACACAGCCAGTGAAGGTAACAACCAACACCAATAAGTATCGATGCCCCTGAAGGCCAGGTTTCTTCATCTCAGTAAAGTCAATTTCCCAATGTTCACCTGGACTTTTTCCTTTGAATCTGGTAGTTTCCAAATCTTGACATTTCTTTGAGTTAACCTGTTGGCATTGTGGGCATCTGGAGCTAATGGAGGTGGCCATCTTGGTCAGATGGGGAATAAAAAAATCTGCTTCTGAACAATTCGGCCAGTTTGGTTCCCCCCAGATGAGTAGACTTGTGAGTCTGGTTAAGAAGCTCTCGTCCTAAGGCTTCAGGGGGTAACACCCGCTTATCAGGTAACTGGAACCATCCTCCACGGAGGTTAGGTTCTGCCTTCAACTGAGAGGCCAAGTGACGGTCCTTTTGTGTGTAGACTGGTTCCGACAAAGTCTGAGGGATCAGCAATAGTGCTGTTGTAACCTCAGAGGTCCCCTCTGATGTAGTAGCTATTTCTCGGGCTGCACAGTCAGCCAAATTGTTTCCCTGAATGACTGGATCATCCCCTTTTTCCTTGGTGTGGGGATTTGTAATATAGCCTGAATCTTCTGGTCAGACAGAGTCCTTTTACCTTCAGATAGGTTACAGTCTGTTGGCACAATTGTGCCTTTTTAGCGGAGACTCTGTATCCAAGCTGACCTAGAGTCATCAGCAGTTGCTCGGAGGCCTCTAGGCATAGTTCATAAGTGGGGGAGGCTATTAGTACGTCATCTACATATTGTAAGAGCGTCACCTCTGGATGACATTCCCTAAATCCCATCAAGTCTCTTGCTAAAGTCTCATCAAAGAGAGTGGGGGCATTTTTAAATCCTTGTGGTAACCGAGTCCAGGTCAGCTGCTCTTCACCCCTGACTCGGGATTCGTCCACTCAAAAGCAAAAATAGGTTGACTTACTGGAGCGATCGGCAAGGTGAAGAAAGCGTCCTTCAGAGCCAGCACTGAGTACCAGGTGTATTCCGGGCTGAGTAGGCTCAGCAGGGTGTGGGGATTAGGAACGGTGGGATGCAAGGTCACCACTCGTCTGTTTACCTCCCGTAGATCTTGTACAGGCCGATAATCTGATGTACCTGGGTTTTGCGCTGGAAGCAAAGGCGTATTCCAAGGGGAAACACATGGCACTAATATACCATTTTCTTTTAGCCTTTGGATGTGGACCAGGATTCCCTTCCGAGCGGGGAGGCTGATGGGGTATTGAGGCAGCCTGATAGGAGTAGCCTGAGGCAATAGTTTTATAACCAAAGGTACCTGGTTTACAGCCAGCCTAGGAGGATTATTTTTGGCCCAGACCTCAGGAACAGCTTTTTGCCATTGAGCTAGCAACTCATTATTGATTGAGGCTGGGTCTTTGTCTTCTATTAAGAGATGTCCTTTGCCCTCTGGGTAGAGGGCCATTACCCGAATAGCCTTTCCTACGTGTGACTTTGTGCCCAATTTCAATTCGGGTTTATCAGTCTGGAAGTCAATTTGCACCTTTAACTTATGGAGCAGGTCTCTCCCTAAAAGTGGATCTGGGTATTCAGGGACCCACAGAAATTCATGGTGAGTTACTTTGTGGCCTTGGCGGGCCAAACTAGCAACCATTTCCTCTGCCAATTGCCTTACCTCAGTTAGTCTTGACAAATTAGTAGGCTTTTTTGCAGCCACTTGAATTGCATCTAGAAGCCTCTGGCGATATTGTTTTAGAGCCTCCTTACCTTTATCAATGTTGGGATCCCATTCCAGGCAAGAGAAAGGAAAAACAAGCTCTATTCTCTGGAGGTCAGCCATAGGAGTGTCATCTGGATCTCGGATGCCCTTTTTTACCCAGGGCGAGGACATGTAAATGTTCCTCTGCAGTGAAAAGGACTCGGAGTATCTGCTGGCAGTCATCCCAAGTGGGACAATGAGTGGAAAAAAAACAGACTCTAGGAAATTTATCAGACTATCGGGGTCCTTAAAGAAAGGAGGGTTTTGGCTTTTCCAATTGTAGAGATCGGGGTGGAAAAAGGGGTGTAAACAAACATAGAGCCTCCAACTTACATTGGTACCTCTTGCAGGGGGCAGAGGGAAACAGCTTCAGAAGGGGCTCTCGGTTGGGGTTCTGCTCAGGGGTGGCTGCGTGTGTGGATCGGACTGGGTGGAGGGGAGGAGGAAGTGGAAGGTCACTGCTGGCCATTCCTGTGTGACAAAAATCATTAATCTCCCTTTATATACATTTTCCCCATAGCCAGCGGCACGTCTTTTGAACTCCTTGAAATGGTCGAGGACTAGGGCCAAGGGGGTGGTGGCTCCTTGGTGCCAGTCTGCCCCATGATCTTCCTAAAGGCAAAGGTTAAGGAACAGAGACTTAATGATAATTGACAAATAACATCAGACAACAGACACAACAGACACAAACGACGCAAACAACAGACTACAGTCAAAAGAAAAACTCCTCACTCAACTGCAAGTTTTTGGTTACAAGATTTAGTTCAACCAGAGGGCTCAAAAACAAATGGAGCAGGTCAGGGCGACGAGGCAGAACACAAATACAAAGCAAAGTGGGCTGTCAGCCCAAACCGATTGTCCTGTCCTTACACACCTGATCCAACTCCCAAATTGAGGGCGTCCCCTCTGCAAATTGAGGGCGTCCCCTCTCCAAATAGAACCTAGGTATGGTGCGCCATCAAAACCCTCTGGAAGAAACAAAATTTACTCACTATTGAAGGGGTCCGGATGATCAAAATAGTCCAATTTGGGTCGGTGGGGGCTAAGCTTCCATCCCGGACGAGCCCCCAAATGTAATGGTGCAATGATGATTTAGAAATGAAAAGCCAATCAATCAAGAGTGAAGGAGTTTTATTGCCAAGCCTGGCGACGCAGTCTCTGTTAATGGATCTCGAGACTGCGCCTCACAAACTAAGGGAGTTTACTTTTATAGAGGAGCAACGCAGCCGATTGGTGGGTAGGCTGATAAGAACAAGGGGAGTGAGCTGGTTGGTCATTTAGGGTGGCATTTCGGGGAAAAGGAAACGTCTGTGAGAAACAGCTGAGGCTTATTAACAAGGACTTAAATCTAAAATGGCGGCGCATACAGAACAAGATGATGGCGCAGGTGGTTCAGAGTATTACAACACCCATCAACTTCACCTTTGAGACTGAAATGGAAATTCACTTACTGGGATGTGCAGACTCTCGTTGCTGTGATACATGGAAATGCTGCAGCTATGGGAGACCTGTGTGTGTGGTGCATTCTTCCCTCTTAGGTGCTCTTTGCTTTTGTGCCTAGATTTTGAGAATCCTGGCAAGGAGCTGGTTGAGAGACAGATCTTTAACAACGCACCACAAGCTCAACAATATCATGCTGTAAGGTTTTTTTTTTTTTTTTAAAGCAGTGTTCAGTTTTTAATGCGGCTCTGGAGAAAAGATGTAAATCCCAATCAAAGGAGGTCTGGGGGCTTTGTGTATCAAAAAGCAGCTAAGGATTCAGATGGCAGTAGCTCTTTTTTATTTTGGGAAACTTTGTACAATTATACAAGTGAAAAAAAGAGTCTCATTCTGAACAGCGAACATGAAATACAGCCAGGACTGTTTCTTACCCACCTGGTGAGAGGAAATATCGGGTGGTCACCCTGGCTCTGCTCGGCAAATCCGGGCTTCCCCGCCTGGGGTGCTGCCTGCGTGTTGAGTATATATTCTATCCTGAGCTGCAGATGAAAGGAGAAGTCTGACTGCTGCTGCAGGAAGTGACAGCTCATCGAGCAGATGCAGTGGGCCCTGCAGAGCTGGTTCTGTATCCATGGCTTGGGGTGGTGGGTGGGTCAAGTGGGGTCCTGGAACTGTTCCCCGCAGTTAACAGGGAATGGCTAGATTCATTTTCTTCTGGTCATCTCTTGTCATTGCCTGCAAGGTTGGAATCCAGTAGCTGAAAATGAGGCCCCGAGATAAGACTCAAGGATGAGAGAGATTGGAAAAGGGCAGGAAGGACTAATGGATTTGGTCACGGGGTAAAGGAGGAGCCAGGGAAGCATCGTGATACCAGAATCTTCAGCAATCCATTGCTGGTAATGAAACAGAGCTTTCTTCCTGTGCATTTCATCTATATTTTGGTACAAAGCTCAGTGACTGCTCTTTGGCCTGGATGGGACCTGCTGCTGCAGCTACTGCTTCCATCTGGCATTGCTCAGTGTAATTTCAATCACCAGCAAAAGAGATAAAAATAGAACCCAGTAGGACAACAAAAGATAAAGGTATTTTCTCAGTTTGCAGAACTTCCTTCTCTTCCTCGGTGGGTCATTCACAGGACTGGAGGATTAGGAGCCTTCTAAGTGGCTGTTCTATCATAAGCTCATGCTCTTAGGAGCCTACACTGACCCTCTTGTGTCTACCCTCTCCTGATTTCCTGGTTAGTTTCCATCTTTCCTGCTCTCTTGTCCTCTTCAGAGCTCATTGTGATGAATCACTCTCAGGCAAAGTCTGGATCATGTCACCTTGTGTCCCCACCTCTGCTGGGGCTCCTAAGATCTCACTGAATGTGGTTTATGCCATTAGTCTGCCAGTATTGACCTGTACCCACCACACCCTGCTTACCTCTCCAGGGCTGCCCTGATTCTCTGTGAGGCTCTCTTGCTGTGTCCTCTGCCCTGCTCTGGGATCAGGGAGGTGACCACTACAGTTGCCTCACCCTGGCTCCGCAACTCTCTGGCTCTTTGTTGGGATTGGTCATCAGTAAGCACTAGATCTTGGAGGGTGTCAGAGGGAGGTGGGACATCGGAGATTTACTCATTCCCTCTGTGCCTTTCGGTCTCTGACTTTTGCAGTGACCAAGTCTTGTTCCCCTCTGTTGGTCCCAACTCACATCAAGACTCTCCCCTCCTCCCTTTTATAAGATTCTTCTTCCATTTTTCCTTCAAATCCATGAGTAGAAATGGCTTCTGTTGTTGGTGTCATCACCCTAAGGTGGATACTATTTCCTTGTCCACTCTTTCACCTCAGGCTGAAATCTTGACTCTCCATCCTGTTCTGTCTTGCTCAGAGCCGCTTGCTGTATTTATGTGGTTGCTTCATCTAGCTTCAAGGAAACTTAGGCTTGGGGGGCTCTACTTAGGGCAATATCAGATACTTCAGTCCTTTCTGCTAAATTATTGTGGAGTCCTTAACTATTTCTAGTGTTGAGAACTCACTGCCTTGTGAGGCAATAATATCAAATTGTTTAATTCATGTTGTAAAGATTTTTGTGTGTATTATGTACCAAATGCACTTGGATTTGGGTGGTCTTTTCCTTTAAGAGGCTCAAAACAGTGAGGAGATCAATGTATGGAAAGGAAAGTGGGTACGAAGTGGTAAGGGATGCTTTAGAAATATCACAAGGGCTGTCCCAGGAGTCAGGAGACTCTGCAGACACAGATGAGGCAAAGGCATCATGAGATATGTAGAGTGACTAAAAGTTTCTAAAGCAAGTGGACAGACCAGAGGGTGGGAACAAGATGGGCCATGCACTGGCAGTTAAGAGAGCTGGTGTGTTTGGGACATGGTGGGTAGGTGTGGCTGGGGAGTTGGGGAGGAGGGTGGGACATGCAATCTCCCTCCCATGCATTTGAACATCCATGAAGATAGTACCTGTGCAGAATGAATCTAATGAGTCTTCCATCTGAAGACAGGTGTTCCCTTTTGTGGAGGACCATTTGGACTTCTCCCCTTGAAAGAAGAGCAATTATCTCCATCTTGGATAAACCTGGCCATACTGTCATGCATTGATATGTACAGAGCTGGCTAGGACTTTTTCTTATCCCTTCAACTGGCTTTAAGCAATGCACATTGCTCTAGCTAGAGGTGCTGATGTGTACTCTTCGAAGCAATGTGATAGGTCAGTGTTTTCCCACCCCTATAGCTCTCAAAAAACATGTGAGCTGAGGTGAGAAGGAGAGCCAGGCTCCATGCTGTTGCTGGGATCCAGCCTCAAGATAAGAGGCTGTGATTTCCCAGAGCATAAAAGATTACACATCAGAAATGAAGCACTGACCCTAAAGCATTAGATACTGCCTTGAATCATGTTATGTGGATTATTCTTTCTGCACATATATTGCAGAGGTGATTTCAGGTCACCTGCCTAGCCTAGCTAGAGCACTCATGTACTTCTCGACATTCTCACAGTCACTCTTCCCTGACCCGTTCCCCTCTTCATGAATTAATAAAATCCATGTTCAGCCCTGGGTCAAGGCCTTCATTCCTGTCAGCCATCATCCTAGCTGGACTTCGGACCCCTTTGGCTTGCCACCATCATGAATATTTAATTGTGTATTATATCATGGGTTGCACTGGTAGCAGTGGGTTGGAATCCCAATAACTTTCCTTTGGGATTACAAATATAAATTTCTTGGATGGCAATGAGGTCCTGGAAGGGCTCTCTATACCCTTTCTTGAAGACATAGCTACCCATTAGGACTTCATAGTGGTGCAGAGTTAAAGCTTGTCTTAGAGATAAGGAAATAAGAGCTAAATTAGCAAATTAGCATGTTCTAATGCAGGCAGTCAGAGTCCAGACCTTGAGCATGAAAACACTGTCGCTTGGACTCAAGGGTGGTTACCTTTGGATTACATTCTAGCCTGCACATATTCTGCTTGAGAAAGGATGCCCAGAGCTGATTGCAACATTAAATGATTTGTCTGGCCAGTGCAGGAAGGAGCAGGATTGGCACCTCCTTTGGTTCAGGAGACATTCTTGAAATAAAAGAGAGAGAGAGAGAGAGAGAGAGAGAGAGAGAGAGAGAGAGAGAGAGAGAGAGAGAGATCATCACATGGACTTCATACAGTCATATCCTTCAGGTAATAATCCATCCACAGTCAACCAATGCAACTGAATCAACTATCATCCCTTCTTTGCTGCCTAATCTCTTTTTTAAAATACAATTTTTGACTTCTTAGACTAGTTTAAGATTCTTGCTGTATGAGCTGTTATCAAAATATATGACATATATAATATAAATATAATATATAAATTAAAAATGATGATGTAAAAGACACGTTGCCATGAATCCCCCTCCACAATACTTCACACACACTTGGCCTGTTATTCCTGCCACCCTCAGAAGCAGTTCTGGAAGTCTTTCATGCATGTCTTCACAGTTGCAATAAAAAACACAGTAAAGGCTGTTTCTGTGCGTCATCCAACCAAAAGGCAGGTTTGTAAGAACATTACGACGCATTTTTATCCATCTTAATCACAAGCTCTGCCTCTGTGTGACCTCTAGCTTTTCTCCAGAGTCAAAATGACCACGAAACTTAACATTTTGGGTTGATTCAAGGCAATGAGGCAGCCACAGAGCTTCTTCACGAAGTGGCAAGAATGGTGGGATAAGTGTGATTCAAGTAGAGGGAGTATTTTGAGGGAAATTAACAGCAAGGTGTCTTTTATTGTAATACACATTCTCTGTATGTTTTAAATCACATTTGATGTACTGTCAGAGCAGGCCTTTACTTTCCCAAGCAGAATACTCATCACAGTTTATGGTGGGTGTTCTCCGTCTTCCCTGACGGAGTCTCACGGTTCAGAGGCCTCTTCTTGGTGGCCACGGGGCACCCCCTTAGCCTTCGGTGTTGCGTGAGCACTTGCTTTTCATGTTTGCTGTTGTGTCTATTCCTCCCCGACTCTTTAAGTGTCACCAGTGTCTTGGTTTCTTACGGTACTGATTCATTTCTGTCCCTTTTGAATTTAAATGGAGTCAAACAGGATGTCCTGTTGGTATTTGGCTTCTGTTGTTTAATCTATCATTTATATTATTTTAAATTTTGTTTTCTACTAGAGTTTGAGGACAGTCCTCAGAATTTCCCACCTCTTCCGCTGGTGAACATGCTCTACCCAATCCTCCAAACTCAGTTTGGTGGATTTTCTTCCTGAGAGTAATTTATGTGATACAGCACAATTGACTTTGGAAAGGGAGATTATTGAGTCAGCCCTGAATTAATTTCTCAGCCCCTGCCACTCCTGTTGTGGTGTTGGGAATTCATGGACCTTTTAAAGCAGTCTTCATTGGTTGGCAGTAGCTACCAAGAAACCAAGAACTTTGCCTTACAAGGGACTGAATTCTGTGAATAACAAACATGCACTCAGAAGTGGATTTTCCCCCCAGAAGCCTTCAGGCAAGAAATCAGCCTGACCAATGGGTTGATTTCAGCCTTTTAAAATCTAGAGTGAAAAACCTAACCATGCCATGTTGGCTGTCTGACCCACAGACGGCGCACTAGTAAGTGGTATTTTAAAAAAATTGTTAAATTTGTCATGTAGCAATAGAAAAACAATACAGGTCCCCCAATACTCCATTAGATTTTAGGTAGTAGTCTCTTAAAACAGGTTGCATCATTATATAGATTTTTGCAGATTTTTTTTACTCACAGCTTATCAGAGGTTTATGTTGTTTAAAGCTTGAGACTTTATGGATGTTTTCCTAAGATTGTTTCATGCTGATGAGCTGTTTGTTACACCAGCTTTATCAAATTTTAAGAATAAAATGTTTCTATCGTAGACATGTGGCTTTTTTTTTCTCTCAGACTATTAGCTCAGTTGTCAAGAGCTCTGTGTTAACTCAACAACATAAAAACACCGAAGTCCAAGGACTCATTGGGCAGTGATTTGAAACCTGGCTCTGTCGTTATTAATTGTGTGCCATGCACAAGTTACTTACCCACTATGAACCTCCAGCTCTTCATCTGTGAGATGGGCACAGTGGTGCCTACCTCGAGGCTGTTGGTGAGGCTTGGATGTGAGGTATATAAAGTGCTATTCAATGTCTCCATCCTCTCTTCTTATTTATTCTTTTCCATTGCCTTCTTTTTGAAGATACTGTTAAACAGAACGACTGAAAATAAATAAAAGTCTTTTGGGTTTCATTTTCTTGTGAGTTCACTGGCCTATAAAGCTGTACTTGGCAGTATAAGGAACACAGAGAAGTATTTGCTGCCTTTAAGGAAGTTGACCTTCACGAGAAGACAGGATGAGTGCACACATAGCATCTCATTTTTGTGCGTCCTTAGTACTCTCTTTTGCTGGTTGAAGGGTGTGGTTCCTTCAGGAAGTGGGATTGCTCTGTATTTTACAGTGAAGTAATCTTTCCACTGTGACCGTCCTTGGAAAGGAGAACAGGAATGGGAGGGAGGGATATGTATTTCTTCAAGGTGGGGGTGCCTGAGAGGCAGCCCTCACTGGTGTGCAGGAATGTTTCTGTAATGGAGCACATAAACACAACATTCATGACCGCTTCGTGGAATGGAAAAATCAATGACTAGACTGGAAAAGAACCCATCATCAGGCCCAAATACCACGGCTTGTGTCTGCTGCTCAGAAGAACCATAGGCTCCATGGAGGAGATGTTGGAGATGCTTAGGATTTTCCTCCTCCCAAAATAAGAAAACGAACAACAAAAACTTCAATTTTACTTTATTTTTTCTAATTGTTTCCCAAAACACTCAGATGAAAGACAGTCTTGTGTGGTTGAATTTGGCTGCTGTTGTACAAAATTTTACAAAGCTTAGGAGATCTACTCTTTCTCCCCCATAAAAACCAATGGAATGTTAATGCTTCACTTGGGAATTGTGTTTGAATTTTGAGTGCACATGTGTGTTTTTGTCTTAATTTTCCATCAACACAGATGTTTACTTCAGAATGACAATCATTTTAGATGCCTCTTGGACTTTTACCCAAATTTTTCACAAGAATATTGTCTTTTATTATTATGTAATAAGACATCTGCTGGTGTCTTTTACTCTTTTTGGAAAGTTCTTCAACTTTTTAAATTTTTCTTATGATGGTTTAAGCCAGAGTGGTGGGATCATTTTGTTTGTCCTGAAATCTCTTCTCTTTAAAAGGCAGGTAGTCAACTGTATTTCAGGAGCAGGATATAGAGCTAATGTAGATGATACTGAGCCGGAGATTGCCATCCTGGTGAGGGAGAGAGAAGGTTCGACAATAAAGCGCCACTCTTATTTCACACAGAGAGAAGGAGTTCAGTCTCCAACAAAGGACTTTGTTTTTGTTTCAGTGGATCACACATTCACATATTTATCCTACAATAAACAATAAGCAATTCAAGTACAACGAACACTCTAGTAGCCATTTTAGGGCATTTGATTCAACGCAACACAGGATCACAGTACACTTCAGAGGTATTTTTATGTTTCTATTTTTTCTGCTTTCTTCACATCAAATTAGAGTGAGGGTCACGATCTTCATCTAGGGCCGAAATTCAGCTTCTTGAAGTGAGATACAGTAGGCACTTTTAGAAAAGGCTTTTGGAAAGATTTGTAACAACTAACAGCTTTCTGGAAGCTTCACCCTGGAAGGCTTGTTTTTTGTTTCTCTTTCCTCTATACATTTTTTTTCATGCAGCAGTTTCTTAGTCTTTCTGACTCAGAGCTGACTATATGAATGTCTAGCTGCCATTTGTTCTAAGCAGTTTAAGAAGCAACCTGGGTGTGCTATCTTTAATTTATAGTTTTCTAGCTTTGTTGAGATATAACTGAAAAAAATTGTTCATATTCAATGTGTATATTGTGATATTTTGATACATGTATCAGAAAAGGATTACCAAAATGAAGCAAATTAACATATTCATCATCTCAGTTACCTCTTTTTTTGATGAAAGTACTTAAGATTTCTCGATTTCAAGTACCCAGTACATTATAATTAATTACAGTTACCATGCTGTGCACTGAACCTCCACGATTTGTTCATCTTGTTACTGCAACTTTATGCCATTTCATCATCTCCTCCCCATTTTGCTACTCCCACCATGCTTCCATCTTTGTTTCTATGACTTTGACTTTTTAAGATTCCACATGTAAATGAGATCCTGCAATATTTGTATTTCTGTGCCCTATTTCACATAGATAATGTCTTCTGGATTCATCTCTTTTGTCACCAAAGGTAGAATTTTCTTCTTCATCTTTTAAGACTGAGTAATCTTCCTTTGTAAAGAGCATTCTTATTGGTTGGGGACTCCAGAAATACTAAAGCTAAAGTTGCAGTTCAAAATAAAGGATAACATAAAATATAGACTTTTTCTCCAGTGCCCTCTGCACTATAACAAAAGGATATCTTTTATATAGCTTAAAAATACTTGATTAAAATGCTGCTCACTTAGAGGGTGATAACATATGAAATTCATTACTTTAAGAGACCAAAAACATGAGGGAAGGCAGGAAGTGATAATGAAGTTGTGGATGGTTTCAGGTAAGCTTCTGAGGTTGGTCACACGGGGGTGACAGCTAAAGATCTCCACAGCAGGACATCTTACCTACCAGAGTATTAATTAAAATGGCAACTTAATGACTTTGGATGCTTGGAAATGTAGGTAGGACATGAGATGAGGATAGATTGCTTGGACTTATGCCAGCATTTTTGAAGACGTGGAGCACGTGGTATAATTCTTCCTTGTGTGCTCAACTTGAGAGTCTGATGGGTTTTCTCCATCCCTTAATAGTTGTGTCAGTAAAGTTTTTGGTAAGAGTAACGTGAACTGGGTCTTGGTTTTGGGTAGCTGATACAGACTCCAAATAGATTATTTGATAAAAGTCTATTACTAATACAATTATTTCTAAAACTTTATTGGTTTCCTATCTTGCTTTAGCAACTTTGAAATTTTGGACAGCACGAGTAGCTGGTTAGAAGCCAGGGCTATCACGTAGACGGGTTTCGATGACTGGCCAGGAATTTAGCAAACCGAGGGACAGCTGGGGTGAGTGGGAACAGTCATCACCTCTATCAAGCAGTTCCGGACTGAAGTTTGGCTTTTCTGAGTGACTTCGGGGAAGTTACTAGCACCTTGTACTTCAGATTCCTCAACTAATATGCTGAGATAATAGCTACTCTGTTAGGCTACAGAAACTTTCTGTTCGATAGGTTTTTGTGGGAGTTGAAGTTGAAGAACGAAAATTTTTTTGTTCAGAAGTGGCACATTTTTATTACAGAAAAACTAGGAAACATAGACAAACACACACAAAAGCAATAAACGGTGCTCCACAACCCCTTTTTAGTGGATTCTATTGTTTGCATTTACATCTTCAGTGTACATTAGTACAAATCTAGGCATTAAGTGTTCTCAAAAATGTTTTAACGGCTGCAGTATATTTCACTGTGTGAGTGCACCGGGGTTATCAATCCTTCACTGTGCCCCTCTGCTTTTTACCATTGCAAACATCCTTGTGTATGCATTTTTGTGCATATGCACTGTTATTTATCTAGAACGAATGTCTAGAAATGGACTCACTGGGTCAAAATATGTACTTAAAAAATTTTAAAAAATAGTATTGGTTTAATTACTTTATTAAAATTTTCATCAATGTACATTCTGAGTGTATGGGAGACCTCATTATCCCTTCCCATTTCCAGTCTTTGTTTGAGAGGCAAATGTGGCATATTATTCGATTTTGCATTTTAAAACTATTAGTGAGATTAAATTTTACTTAGGACATGTGATGTATTTTTCAATTGCTTTTGTACTTTTTTTTAAAAATCTTTCTGTTGATGTGCTTGAAGTGTTTTTTCTTTTTTAATCTTCAAATTCAGATGACCGTCTTTTGTATATCAGAAAGTATGACCTGTTGTCTGGAATATTTTTTTGCTTGGGTCTGGCATTCTCCAGCCAGTACAAATTGAATTTGAAGAAGTTTTATATTGCTATTAAGCCAGAATTTTCTAATTATAAATGTTATTCTGTCTGCCTTTAAAGAACTTTACAGTCTCAGAGTAGTTAAATATTTTCTTACATTTTCTTATAGTTTGGGAATAAAAGGATTGTTGGTTATGATGTAGTAAATTTTTCAAGTGTGCAACTGGGTATAATTTGCCAATGTTACATCATTTGCCACTAGTTAATATTTTACATCCATCTTCTCATTATTTATCTCTTTTAGTACTTTTCCATTTTTGTTATTTCCAAACTTTTAAACTAATGGCAATATTAGAGTTTTTTCTTTCATAATACTGATAGTGAGATAATGTCTTTATTTTTTGCTAGATTTGATATAGTTTTTGTCTTTGGAAGGATATTCTTCCTTCTAGTTTTTGAAGATTATTTTAAGATTTGGAATGGATGGTGAGATTGATTAAAAGGCATTGGCTTCTATTAATGAAAGATAAAATAATATAAAGGCAGAATTATGAATATGATAAAGACACTGATACATTGACAGGATACTGATAAAAGACATAAGCCATCAAAAAGATTTGATGATCATGAACATTTATATGTAGCTATCTTTATAATATAAAACAAAAATACTTAATGCAATCTGATGAGAAATAAATATATTCACAACCCACTGGGTAAAAGACAGGATATTTAAGATGGTAAATGTATATGGAATTAAAAGAGCCCTGTTGAACTACTCCTGTGTGTGTGTGTGTGTGTGTGTGAATAGGTCTTATTTTGATGTGTTAGTCAGCTTTTATCCTTGGGACCAAATACATGAATACACAATTTCAAGGAAGAAAGCTCCATTCTGGAGCATGGTTTCAGAGGTTTTGGTCCATGGTTGGCTGACTCCAAAGCAGACATGGTGCCGTGGAAGTGTATGGCAGAGGAAAACTGCTCAACCCATGGCAACCAGGAAGCACACAGAGACAGCAGGAGGAGCCAGAGGGGGAGGGGCCAAGGACTGGATCTGGTCCCCAAAATCACAGTCACACCCACCAGTATGCTCTCTGGATCTTGTAGGCATCTCTCAAGCAGTCAAATGACAATCAAGATTAACTTTTGCATCTGTTATGGTTCATTATTTTAAAGATACAGTAAAGACAATGAAAACTGTTAAAAAGAAGATCTTATAGTATATTTCTCAAAGTTGAATTGCAGTATTAAAACAAATGCTTTTCAAAAAGTATAATAAAGGATTCAAATGGCCCATACTTTTTAGAATTTTTTTATGCTATATTGGTTAAGACTTTTTTCTCCCTCAGGAACAGTCTAACATCATAAAATGAATTGATAAAATTTCTTTCATCTCATATAATCCCAGATCGGTACAATTAACTGACTTCTGAGGACTTGAAAGAACTTATTGGCTTGGGAAGTTTCAAGGGTGCCTCTTGGCAGGGTGTATGGAAGGCATTCTTTTATAATTCTTAGTATCAAGTCAGTTGAAGATCAATTCTCAATATAGGATAATGGCAATATAGAAAATACAGCAGACTGGGTTGGAACTGATAACCACAGTGATGTTTGCACACTTCTGTTGCTCTAACCAAATACCCGAGACTGGGTACTTTATAAAGAATACAACTTTACTTGGCTCGTGGTTTTGAAGGCTGTGAAGTCCTGGAGCACGGCGATAGCACCTGCTTAGGGTCTGCTGTGGACCTTATTGCTTCGTAACGTGGCAGAGGGCATCCCGGGGAGAGGCACAGCAAACAGGTTAGCATGGTTCTCTCTTCGTCTTCTTACAAAGCCAGCAATGCCACCATAGGCCCCAGCCTCAGGACCTTGTCTAACCCACTCACCTCCCCAGGGCCCCACCTGTAAGTGCCACCATTCACTTACGAATTTGGAGATCAGGTTTGCAGCCCTTGAACTTTGAAGGGATGAGTTCAAACCACAGTATCAGGGTATAACCCTGAAGTAAGATTCCTCCTCCCCATCTTTGTTCCTCAGTCTAACCTGTCCTTTGCTGTCATTTGCTTCTTTTTCATAACGGTGGGAAGAAACACACCTCTTCTTTTTTCTTGGGCTTTTTTCCTGCTTAAACCAAACAAATGAAACTTAGAGATGAATGTAGTAGACTCTCCTAACTGAAAAGAGCAATTTCAAAATGTATGTTCTTGACTCTCAGACTTGCTTTCCATGTGATAGGCGGAGCAGAGTTGTTGTTAAGAGGATGCCTCTCAATTGTTGAAATTCTCTCACCTGTAAAATAGGACTCTTTACCACGTGGACATCCTGACCATGAGTTTTCGCTGACATGCGTATCCACTAAGATTTCAGCACTGCGCCTGGGACACTGTAAATACCAGTACTAGTAATATAGCTATTGTGAGTACTATTGTCCTTGTTTAATAAATATCACTAAGTTTAGCTGCTTTATGGCCCACATATCCATCAACACATGAATGGATAAAGAAAATGTGGTATTTACATACTGTGGAGTACTACTCTACCAGAAAGTAGGCTAAACTTTATGTGGTCATTTGTAGACTTGATGCACTTGAGACCATAATGTTAAGTGAAATAAACAGGCACACAAGCTTAAATGTCACATTTGGTTCTCTAATATTGTTATAGGCAACTGAGTTAGAAATATTATAGGCAGTCAGACAGGGCTGGGCCCTGGAAGGAGCCAGTGCAGAAGGCGAGATACCTTGCAACCTTGGAGGAGACAGAAACTTCTGCTGTGGGCCCGATCTTAAGACAAAAAGCAAAACAAATGTGACCACACCCTACATATAAACATCAGGCATTGATATTCTAAAGAGATATCAATCATCTTTAGGAAGCCAGAAGGAGCCGTTAACCCAGCCCCTTACCAGCAAAGACCCTATTCTGTGTTCATGTCTGCTTGCTACATGACCTGTCTTCCTATTTGATCCTGATTTAATCAATTTTACCTGAGCAATTACACTCATAACCTTATTGGATGACCATAATTCTGCCAAACCTCATGGGCACCTTCCTTGGGAGCTCCTGTTTTTCCCCACCTGGGCCCCACCTCACTTTGTGGTTTTGCTGTACAAAAATCCCTAGAAAAGGCAGAGTCGTGGGCTACCCACTCGGGACCCCTTCTGTCTCTCTCAGACAGAAGCTTTCTTTCTCTCAATAAATATATTCTGCTTTTAACCTCCGTTGTTCCTAAAACTCATTCTTTGATTTTAGAGAACATGGACTTGTACCGGACATCTAGTAGGTTGGGAGTTTCATTCCCCTATGTCAAAATGAGAAACCAGGAGTAAAAGTAAAGAACAAAATAAAAGATGGGTAATAGAAAGTAGGGAGACAGATTGCTCTCAAAGGGAAAGAGATCAAGAGATGAGGGAAGGACAGAGAAAGAAGGAAAAGATCAAGGATGAGAAAAGGGACTGAGATGTGCTGTGTGCGTGCACCAGCTCCACAGAAGTGTAACCATTGTGTGCCACAAATGTGCACAGAAAAAGAAGGAGATCAAGGGTGGGTGGGATAGGGGAGAGGGAAATCAGAAAAGAAGAATTAAGATGTGTTATGTAGGCGTAAGAACTTCCCCCAAGGAATGTAATCATTATTTACTACACACAGGTCCTAATACACTAAAGTAATGGCAACCTCATTTAGCTGCTGCATGGCAGCATTTCATCTTGAGAATGGACGTGGGAGATGGGGAGCAGAGGGCTGCCTGAAGTTCTTCTCGAGGTCAGCGCCCCCCAGGCTAGCTTTGTCTCTATGTTTTAGGCCTCTTTGTAGAAATATTCCCCAGTGTCCATATCCCAGCTTGTTAGCACCTCTAAGCTGTCTTCCCTGCCTTAGAAATATCTTTTGTATAGAAAATAAGGTCTAAAATGTACAATAGATGTGAAATGGGTAGAAATTGTTCACAAGGAAAAAGGAACTAGGGTGGGGGGAAAGAAAGGAAGGAAAAAGGAAAATAATGCAAGTCAGTTATACTATTAGTGTTTCTTGGTTCATTGAAAAAGGTTTATGCTAATATCAATCAGAGAAGTTTTTATGCCCATATTTGTACTGTAACTGCTTTAAAGATAACAATATGCAATGTATTAACTACTGTTATTCTCCTATTATTTTGTTATGAAATTTTGTTTTAGCTTTTTTCCCATAAAATAAAAAATTAAGAAAAAGAAATGTTTCTTACTCTGACCCTGGTACCTGCATATTTAATAATATTTACTAATTTGGTAAACATTTTAATAATATTTACATTTAATGATCTCATATTTATTGAGTTCTTATCATGTGTCAAGTTACCACATGTGTATAATCATATTCCGTGACCCTCATAATAACCATTGGCTTTTTATGTTTTATAACATGTTGCTGCACTTGGCCTCCTGGTAGACCTCGAGAGTTTCAAGCATACCTTAGGGACCCTTCTATTCCCAGAACTAGCATTTGGAGAGCTTCTCCATGATGACTGCTCTGTGCCATTCTAGCATTGTGATGCTGCTTCCTTCTCTTCGCTTGTCCCTAGCCCTTGCCCTGCCTTTTCACCCTCTTCAATGCTTCCTCTTCTGCTGGAAGTCTTGCCCCAGCCTGGCAGAGTCCCGATTGGGAGCACCAAAGCAGGTGGGCTATGGGCAGAGTGAATAAGACAGAATAACAACCGTAGCAGAGATGTGACCTGAATTTCAGCTTGGGGTGTGCTTTGCAGCTGTGTGTTTGCACACCACTTCATTGGACCTGAAAACTCTTCCTTTAGGGCTCAACCCTAGCTGGCACCACTCCCCTGCCCACCCACGCTTCTTCACCATGCTGCGAATGTTTCTGTTACAGCACAGATAGTTCCCTACTTGTGTGATTCCTCCTGTCTGTGCCCCTTCCTCTCAGCTCTTTGAGGTCAAAGATCACGTTCTCTGTGTTCTGCAGCTCTGTGACTCTCATACGACCTTAGTGTGCTGCATATAACCGGTGCTCCAAAAGCACTCATCAAGTCTATGGAAACAAAGTTGTCATGCTGATGGGTCCTGGAGTACTATTCATAGACTGTTTTAGAAAAAGCGTGGATTAAATAAATGTTTGTGGATTCCTTGGGACTTGAATCCCCAGGTACATGTTTCAGGGTAAATAGTTCCAGGATGCTCAGACTTATTTTTAGCTGTCAAGCCGTTCACATTACTCCTCAATTTTGAAGGACCCCTTGCATTCTTCACCGGCTGGCATAATTCCTCTTCAGCTCAGTGGAAGTCATATGCCTATGGGACACTCTCTGGCTGCCTTTGGAGAGAAGACTCTGGAGCAGCACTAATAAATTTCAGAGTGCGTACAGTTTGCATGTGCAATAGCTTATTCCCGTAATTTGGAGTTTCCTGAGTGCCTGTGAGGCTCCAAAGGTAGAGCACATGCCTCAGTCATTTCCACATAGTGCTGAGCTGTTGCCAAACTTGGAACCTTTAAATGTCTTAAACAACACTGTCAAGTTCGGGAAGCAAACCTATTCAACTCGTTAGTAGCGTTTCACAATGTTAATAGCTTGTGATTCTCCAGCTTGGTGGAGGAGGTATTGAGAATAAGAAGTTGGCCTATTTTCTCTTAAAGAGCATCTTCATTTCTCTTTTCCCTAAGTGTGAATTTTTCAGCAATGATGTAGCACTGGTAAGTTCAGTTTAATCGAAGTTTACCAGATCTTTCTCGCTGAGGGGTGAGGCAGAAGGCTTGCTGGTGGATTATAGGGGAACATCTGTGCATTTTCAAGTGTGTAGTATGCAATCAACACCCCCCTAGTAGGCTATCAACAAACTGAGATTTTTCAGAAGTAATTACGTTTTTGTTGTTCTTTATAATCTGTCTTCAATGTCTGTTTTGAACCTCATCTTTTTTTGTCCTTATTGGCATTTTGGGTGTCAGTGACATAGCACTGGACATGCTCCTGAAAATCTCACACACATGGCTCTACCAAAATTATTATGTAGAAGGAACACACGGTAGGCAGTGTGGCTGGGAACCAGGGCTAAACCTTTGCCATGACAGCAAGCTCACCATGCATCCGTTATACCCAGAGAAGGTGGGCATTTACTCATAGGGGGATGGAAACTCCAGCTGTTTAGCAGCCTATGCTAGACAATCCCTAGAATTATCTCAGATTCATCTTTTTCTCCTCTACAGCCAATCTTTTAGTTGACTTGTTAACTCCTCCATCAAATATACCTACAATTACATTCTTTCTTTTTACCTTTATAGCCACAACCTTCATCCAAGCTGCCAGCTGAGATAATTGCAATAAACTAATTAGTCCCCCTCCTTCATGCCTGTGCTCCTACAATCTGTCCTGATACTTTCTGACTTTTCATCTCTTGTTCTTGCACAGTTGTCTACATGAGCCTGTTGAAACAGAAGGTGGACTGTATTATTGCCCTGCAGAAAGCCCCGCGAGAGCTTCTGTTTCATTCAGAGTAAAATCCCCAGTCCTCAGCCTGGCTGGAAAGGTCTTATAGCACCAGGATGCCGGTTACCTCTCAAGTCTCTCCTTGCTTCCCTGGCTCTCTCCGTTCTAATTATACTGATGTTCTTTTTGCTCTTTGAATATGACTGACATGTTCATGACCTTTGCATATGCTTTTGCTTCATCTGGACTGTGTTTCCACCTCTGTCACCTGGTTCAATGGCCTACTTACCCCGCCCCCCATTTGATCTTGTTCATGGTTCTCCACTTTCAGAAATTATTCTCTTGTCTTCTGGACACCACTTCCTCTTAGATCTGTTTGTACCTGTTTGAGTGTTCATTCTTGATCTTTTTCACCAGTTCTCTTTCTTTGTTCACCACTTACTTGCCATCTGTCCAATTCCAGCTCTCTGTAATTCTTGATATCCATTAGTTTTTCTAGGAATATTTTCCTCTTTGAAGTTTTCAGTTACCATTTACATGCTCATAAGATCCTGAGGTTCGATCCTTAGACCAGCTCTCTTACCTATGATTCAGACACCTCTGTTCTGTTATTTGCTTAATATCTCCATCTAGATGCCCTGTGGGCACCTCAAAATCAACTTGTTTGAAAAGGAAGTCATCTTCATTAAATGACTCCTTC
>PVLA01009772.1:0-70864 GCA_004027455.1 Hydrochoerus hydrochaeris
TTTCTTTCTCTCTTAAAATAAAATAAAATTCTACCTTAAAAATGTAACTTTCAACAAATGGCATGATTTTGATTATACTATATAAAACTGAAAGATATTCTGACAGGCTGCAATTTTTAGATTTAAAACAAAATTATTTTCTACATATTCATATGATAAGTTTCTCAAATTGTAAAAATTATGTATTTCTCATTAATCTTTAATATCAAAGATGATATATTATGATGATTCTAATTTCTTTACAACTATTATATACAAAACTTGAATAAAGCCCATTTAGTCAGCTCCAGCTACCATAACAAAAACCCAGAAAACGGATTTGTTAAATGACAGAAATTTATATGGTAACTACACTCAAGTCTGGAAGTTCAAGATCAAGTTGCTGGAATATTTTGTTTTCTTGAGGACTATCTTCCTGGCTTTTAGATCAATATCTTCTCTTTGTGTCATCATGTGGGAAAAAAAGAAAGAAAGAAGAAGAAGAAAGAAAAAGAGAGAGAGAGAGAGACAGAAAGAGAACTATAAAGCTCGCTAGAATACTTCTTGTAAATAAATTAATCTCATTGTGTCTCAAACTCATGAGTTCCTCTTACTCTAATTACTTCTCAAAAACATTATCCAAATCACACAGCAGGTGGGCTTTCAGGATGAATTGTGAAGAAATCAGAAATCTTTAAGTATCCAGGATCTCTTTATATATTCAAGTGCAAAGTAAGATTTTAGAGATAACCCAATCATATTCAGAAGGTCATCTGTCTTTGAACTATTTCCAATCCTATTGATATTGTTACTAAACATATGGGAAACTCAATGAATCTTAGACTTCTCTGTTGCTGTTAATTCCTTTTTTCCCTGAGCATTTATTCATACCACAAAGGACCTAAACCTGAAACCTGTTTTAATTTACCTTCATAACTTTTATTTACTATCTGATAACAACATAAGTATTTTCATAATTATGGAAAACATATTCATTTTATCCCATAAATAAATGTAAATGAAAATATTTGAAAACAATTATCAATTGCATTTCAAATTTAATAATGTCAACAATTATGACACAAATGCACTTTGAATATCAGACACACACAACATTGCTCTGATTTATTGTTACTGAAGAAAGGACTTTTCTTTTTTTAAAAATAAGGTCTGTCTTTTTCATTTCATCATTTTCTAAGTTGTGCTTGCAATTTCATTTGACAAGTGAAATGAAAGATTAAAGCAATTACCCACATCATTCATATTAAATAGACTTTCATTAAATAACAGCAGATGGTGTGTGCAGAAAGAGTCACTTGAAGGCTGCATTCCTCATCTACAACATATGAAAAAAGGTTTTTTTGGGATGCAATTATTTTAAGAATCTACAATTCCTCTGAGAGATCAGTTTATTTGAAATGGTAAATTAAACATATAGCTTAACTTTTCATTCTTTTTTAAAGTAAAACAATATATACTTGCATTGACTTTGTAAAGTGTAATACAGTGAAAAGAGCTCCCCAGCATTCACAGAACACCTGCTTCAAATTCCTATGAATATGATAAACTTCATTTATAAATTATGACCTGCAGGAGAAAACTAAGGTTAGGTACCAAGTGAAAAAAGCATGAATGTATGTGTGCATGTGTCTCAAACTTTCATTTTGTTTAGGTGAGAGAACAAGAATTGAGGACATCCTTGGCCTTTTTGGTTGGGATGAATTTACACAGAAATTAATCAAAGCTTGTCTATCAGATTGTCCAGATGTAGCACCACAGGGAAATGGGAAAGTGTAGGTTGTAAAAGGTGTTAACATTGAAACTTGAAAAGTGATTCAGATTCTCTAGTGCAGTAAACTTGTAATGATGTCAATTGTTTTGTAAAACATTTTAGAGTTACATGATGAAAATTTATAATCTTCACACATTTTATGTACTCTTAATTTAGGAATAATTCCAGTAAAATGGATATAAACATCTACATAGATTTTATACTTTGTTTGACTGTAATACTTTAGAATTAACAGAAGAGTTAAAGATAGATTTTAATGTTTCAAATTTGCAATACACATGTAATATTTCTTCTTTGAATTTTATTTTAAAGAGGATGAAACAGGATAAAACCAATCAAAACAAACTAGTGTAAGAGATACAGGACTTCAAAACATTACAAAATCAAGAATAGTTTCCATAATGCCTTTTGATATCTTTAAAATAGCTATAGATAATTTTGGACACAGTAAAAATCAAACACAACAGAATATGATGGAAACAATAAAAACATTTGTCAATTTGACCCCCACATGAATGCAATAAAGAATTTCAAAACAAGCCAATAGTAAATCCAAAATTGCTACCATAATATATCTTGCTATCTTTGAAATAGCTGTTCCAGCCATCAGATTCAACATAACACACATAATATTTCATACTGTATAAATCATAAGCTTTTGATACTTAATAAATTAAATACTAACAAGATATATAATTACATTGCAAAGGTAGTTGAATGAGGACCAGATTATGATTATAAATTAAAAGTGAACAAAGATCACTTTATACAATATGATGTCTGTTAAATGATATTTTATGTACATAGTATTGTGTATCTGGATTTCTGTAGAAAAAAATGTACTTGTATTAATACTAATTCCTCCAATTGGTTGGATGATGAATGATTTTTATTTTTAATGTACTTTTTAAATTTAATAAATAAAAACATTTAAGTTGAGTAGAGAAATGTTATTTTTCTCTAAAAAATAACAATATCACAATAACACTGTTGAATCCTATTTTAATAATTTATTATTGAATATTAGTAAAAAGTTTAAATCAAATATAAGTATAAACATATACAAGAAAAGAGTTAATCAAAACTAGTGCATAGAATATTAGTGATTCTATTTTCAATTTATATGTCTTCCACTTATTAATATTGTTAGACTGGAAATAAGTAGATCTAGGCCTAAGAGAAATTTCATGTTGAACAGAGAAATAACAATGCGAAAGTAACAGAAATTTCTTCAAGATTGTTCTTTTGTTTATATGAACTAGAAAATCACTCAACTAAATGAAAAGGACTTTGAAAAAAATAAGAAATGTAGTTTTAATTATATGTTTCCAGAAGCTTCAATTTTTAATTAGCACTGTGATTCCTGTTACTCATATACATACATTTGTTTATTCATTTAATTTGTGTTGTGGCTGCCGGTAGCACTCATATGAGTCATTATTCTTGATACTGAACTTTTTGTTTCTTTTTTTGTTTATCTTCTCTTTTGTCCTTTCCTTATTCATCATATTACTTTTAAAAACTCCTGTTTTTGACACTGTCAAACATATAGTATACAAATTAGGAAGTCAGTATTGTTCAGCAACAGAAAATAATGGTAAACATGTTACTTACTTGTTTGAAACTCACATTATTATAGGAAGAGTGATCCTGGATACATGAGTAAGTGTAATCCTGAGACACATTTGTGTCTCAGTTTCCTCATCAACAATACAAAATTTATATCTGTTATACCTTAAGAATGTGTATTTACAACCTGATAAGGTCCTCATGAGCATGATTTTATTAGGAATTTAAGTTAAAAATATTGCAAATTACACATTCATTTGATAAATATTTGAGTTTACATTATGCCATGCTTTCTTTGGATTCCTGCAGGTAGAGCTGTAAGGAACACTCATGGGTACTATACATTAAACTACCAGCTCAATATGCTGTAGGCAACAAGTAAATAAGATCATAACTTGTATTAGATGTTGAGAAAGTGCTTTCCAAGTTTGCCTTAACTCATGGATATAAAGTTCAAGGTACTAAAGAAAATCTGTGTCAAGTAACTATATTTGGTTGAAAATTTTGATTTGGCTTATTCAGAGTTCTCACAGAAATAAGCAAGCAAATGATGTTAATCATTTTCTCATTGTTGAGCCACAATACCTAACCCACAAATTAAAGGAGGAGAAATTTAATTTGACTTGTAGTTTCAGGGGTTTCTGTCCAAGACAAGACACTGCCAAGGCAGAAACATCATAACACAGGGCATGGTGAATCAAAGATTCTGAGTTCATCATGATCAGGAAGCAGAGTAGAGAATCAGTGACAGACAGGAAGATGCGGGGGACCAGATATAATACCCAAGGTCATGTCTCCATGAGTTACCAAAAGCAGCCAAAATTGTACTTGTCTAATGTCTGAGGTGGTTCCTAAGTTGAAAAGTAAGCTTAAACATCAATTCCATCTTTTGTTAATTTCACCCCCACAGAGATTCCTAAATGATACTTAATCTCCAAGCAAACAAAGTAACAAGTTAATATTTTGACCTAATATGGAATATGATATATAATAAAAAAATGCAGTCATTAGTTCCCTAAGTCTCAAAATTCCCAGCATTTCTCAAAAAGTATAAGGCATAAAGTTTTTAGAGAACCAAGATAAACTTTTGTCTCTAAAACTGTTCACTGCCTGACCTCCCAGGAGTACATTTGAAATCTAAGTGGAAATCTCACGTATGACATAGCTCTTGGATTCTCTAAGTTAGTATAACCAGCCTCAAGTGGACGTTAAAACTGTTGGGGAAGCACTACTAGGCCCCATTGGACCATGGATTTTAAGGCACTCTGTGTACTTCCTGTGAAATGAATCCTGGGAAATAAATTCTATGTGAGGTCTTTCTCAAGCAGAGGTCTCAGGGAAAGTCTTCTTAAAAGAAAGTTAACACATTAGAGGCTTTGATTATTGAGGTTTTGCTGATTCCCAAGATGCTTTCAAGGCATCTTAACTTTTGTTCCTGTACAAAATAATTGGTTTCTTTTCAGTGGTGCTCAGCTCTTCCACAACCAATTTTCCTTTGGCTCCAGCTGTACTTGCTTCCCTTCTGATAAAAATTTGCATTTCAAAATTTTCTGTTCTGCTTTTTCCCACAGTTATAACTAAAACTCTCATTATTAAAAAGCATCCCACAGTAGTATCCATGACACAGGCAGAATTTTGGGCTTCCTTGAAATTTTCTCTGCCATATCAATTAGCCCACTGCCTTTCATACCAGATTTCAACAAAGTCAAGACATAGGCAAAATATAGACAATTACATATTCACCATGGTGTAAGATATATGGCTTCTATTCTAATCTATGAAGAAAAAACCTTTTAAGCCTGGTCTTTACTGTCCCCATTTTTAGTAGCATTTTGGTGTTGTGAATCTGACTACAACTGTCCATCTAACTTTGCGTACAGCATTGTAGGCTTCTGTAGTCGCATCTCTTAAAACTTTCCAAACTTCTGCAAACCAGTTTCAAATGGTCCTGAGCTGAATGATCAGACATAGTTACAAAAATAACCCCACTTCATGAAAATCACTTTCCCTGTTTCACAGTACCTTATACCTGCACTTAAAGGAGGAGTGATTTAATTTGGCTCACATTTTGAATGGGGCCAGTCTATGGTTGGCTGTCTTCAAGGTGGAAATAACAGGGCAGAAGGTTTGGTAAGATAAAGATGCTTAGGTCATCATGGCTAAGATACACAGTTGTGGAACAGTGCAAGAAAGGAAGTTCCCAGGAACCAATTCCATTACTCAAAATCTTGCATCCAAACCCACTCAGACATATTCAGAAGTAGCTTTATTTATCCACTAAGTGGCTTTCAAACCACTCAAGTTAACAAGTTAACACACACACACACACACAAAATTATCCTATTTCCAGCATTCATACACTAATCACAATTAAAAATAAAATGTGCTCTGAGAACTTCCTTAAAAAAATGTAAAGTGCAGGAAGTTTCACTGAAATTAATACAGCAGTGAATTTTCTAGCTTAATTTCTTTTGATATCGCCCCAAAGGGGCACAATCCTAAAGTATATATAAATTAAAGTAAATCAAAAAACCCTCTAAGTGCTGAAAGCAGCCATTTTATTGGATCAACAAAGAGATTAACCTTCAGCTTGGATGTTATAGAGGACTAGTAATCTTTTTTTGTTTTATATATCTATATATATTATATATATATATTATATATATATATATATATATATATATACACACACACACACACACACATATATACTCACTGGAATATCTGTATGCCAAATTTTCTCTAACAACATGGAATATATATGAACATTAATTCTACATTAATGCACAACAAATAAAAACAGTGGATATAAAGAATATTCTTCTTATAATGTGTAAGTGGTCTTGTTACTTGATCCATACTGTTGTACATACTATTTTCAGTCTGATCCAGTCCATTTTAATGTCTATATGTGAAACATATTCTTTAGCATGGATAAAGAAATTGTCTAACTTTATCTTCTTCAGAAAACTTCTCTTAATATTGTTTTACACACTGCTTAAGCGGATACACTTATACATTACACTTTCTAACAAATATAGTGATTTCTTAGTTGTCTGATTCAATTCATTCCAAGTTCATGTTTGAACACCAAAATGTTCAAGAACTAAACAGCTGGGCATATATAGCTCTGAAGCAGAGCAGCTGTTTGGCATTCATGAGGTCTTGAGTTCAATTCCAGATACCAAAAAAGAAAGAAAGAAAAGAAAAGGAAAACAAGAAAGAATGGAAAAGTAAATAATTTCATTTCATTTTGTTTTGTTTTGTTACCAGGGATTGAACTCACAACTTCATACTTACCAGGCCGGCACTTTTGTTACTTAGATAAATCCCCAGTTCCCAAAATTAAATAATTTCAAGGCCTGAAAATTAAACTTACAAATTTATTTTTTCTAGAACTGTAACAAATTTTGCAAAGACTTCTTTTTTTAACATAGTCCTCATGGTTTTCCTCTTAATTTTACTGCTGTTATCATTTACTTTCTTTGCAGTCTTGGTTATGATAATTTATGCAAATAAGTTTCAAAAAACCACAGTGACAAATGTTTTAATGCGCTAACACAAGCACCATATGCTGCCTGGCTGAGAGCAGCACTTAGACTGAAACTTCACCCCTTTGTGTTGGGGAACAACAGGGTACCTGACTCACTCTCCTGTTGTACAAGTTTTTTCAACTTGTAGTTTTAGTTTGACTATGGAGCAAAATTATAAATGTCAAGTAGATTTGTTTTCAAACTTTGACCTTCAGATAGTGGAAACTTCAACCTTAGTTCTATTCAATAACTGAGGTATCTCTGTAATACATCCATCTACTAAACACGGATCGTATTAACTTATATTTAAATTAGCTGTTTGTGTTCTTTCTGTAAATTTGAGAACAATATCTATATAGAGAGAGCATTTTGTTGGCTGCAGTAATAGAATAAAAATTGCAGGCAGAGACCAAGTCATGGAGTATACATTCCTGGGGAAAGACAGAAAGCATGGAAATGTCAGAAATTATGTAAAATTAGGCGAGAAGGACTCTAATGGTAAAGGAAAAAGCCAGAAAGAAAATGCATGAATATGAGTGGTGATTACAGAGGGTGAATCATTGATTTCCTATTTAAAAGCAGACATTTGAATGAAATATTGTGTATTACTAATACCACTACCTTTTTATTTGGTTCTGAAGACACACAGCAGGTAATCTGGACAAGATCCCCTAGAAATTTGCTTCACCATATATTTGTTAGTGCACTGCATTATATGCTTCTTGCCTCTACCTTTCTAAGAAGCGGGAAATGTGTTTTTCAGTAATAGAACAAGTGCTTCATAGATGAGAAGGGATTTTTCCCTGCTTGTAAAGGAAGACAGGGAAATGTCCCTTCCAGAAAGGATTTCTTCTTTACTACAACTCTTAAATTAAATAAAATCTCTCTAGGAATCAGGTAGTCCTAAAACTCTTGGCTCTTACAACCTAGAGATGTCTCTAAGTTCTAAGGCTTCATCTCTCCTGAATCTAAGCACCCTGAAGATAGAATCCTGGCTTCCAAAAAAAGGCAAGAAGATTACATGTTTGAGTCCATCTTGCACAATTTATCAAGACCCTATTTTAACATAAATATAAAATTAAATTAAAAATTTTGGAGCATATGGCTCATGGTTTAGTCCCTAATAATGAAAACAAAATTACTCCAATTTGTCTGCATAGTTTCATTTCTTTCTTTCTTTCTTTCTTTCTTTCTTTCTTTCTTTCTTTCTTTCTTTCTTTCTTTCTTTCTTTCTTTCTTTCTCCCCTACAAGCCAGAAAATGACCAGTTCAATTGGAGACACATTTTTAATACTGTATTCAGACACCAGTGGAGTAGCCTGGACATTAGCCCATGTACTCTTTCGAGTACTCAGACTTGTTGAAGGCATGAAGTTGATAGACGCACAAGATCTTGGTCAAAGCATCAGTGCGTTCTCTTGAAAGAACCTCATTTTCTGTGTCTTCTGTTGCATGATCCTTATTTGGAAAGTGATAAGGCCAGTGAAGATAACTTATTTGGAAGACTACTGATATTTTAGAGAAATACTTCAAAACTTTATAACAGAGAAATGATTAACAGTAGCAGCATGTTATTACTGCTATAGTTGCTAGTGAATTCTGTTTAAGAAATGATGGAAAAATATGGCTTTGGTTAAAGTTCTACTAATAATAGGTCATTTACATGACAGAAAAGACCATGATTTTACTCAACACTTTATGATTCTCTCATGGGGAAGAGTTTACATAGGAAATTTGATTTTAGAATTCCAACTTTGGGGACTAAATCACACTATACCATGTAGGGTAGAAATGAATATTCACAGATGATTGTACAGTTCTGGATAAATTTTGATTGACACAAACAAAAATATAACTAACCCAAAAGATAGTAGAACAAAGTACAGATTCTTGAGGAACTAGCATTGCATAATACACATTTTCTTTCTCAGATAAATAAATAAATAAATAATAAATAAATGCAAGCTTTCTCCAGAAGTGATACAATGTATAGTTTTCTTCCATGACACAAGAATCTTTTCACAGAATATATAAAGATTAAGAAATAAAACTAAAGACTAGCAGTGCCCATATTAACACACCATCTTGAATTTGTTTGGTTTCCCCTATGACCTAGAGATTTTTAAAACTTTCTGTTATAACAAAAGGAAAATGTCTTGTAAACACAGTATTTTGATCATTTTTAACAGTTCAATTTTTATGCTATCCTTTTTGGTTATAAATGAGTTTAATTATGCATTTAAAAATTTAAGTAAGTTTCTTATAAGTGCAAGTGAAAACAAAATCTCTTTTTGTAGCAAATGGAAGTTAAATATAAGGATCCTAAATCACTGTGAATGAAAATGGGGCATTGGGGAATTTTACCAGATTGTACAAACAAATAAAAGTTGGATTTAAGTGTTAAAAAGTCCTAAAGCCAAAAGGAAGCCAATGCACTCCTCTCTCAACTGCATTTCCATTTGCCAAGCTTAGAATTAACAAGCTTTAAATATAACCTGAAACAGAGCCAGAGAATCTGCAGTATATCTGTTCCTAATGATCTTTTTAGGGGGAAAGAAAAGAAGAGACTTCTGAAACAAAACTGTACTCCATCCTAAAATTGCCAAAAAATTCTATGTTGCTAATATCTTATTAATATTTCTAAATCTCAACATTTCAAGACTTATGCATTGGAAAATATTGCAAATAAATCAAATATAATCTAAGGATATTTTTAAATTCACTTTAACCAATAATATATTAATAACAACCCTGACAACCCAGCATTTGTTGAAATAAAATTCAAATACAAAGTAAAATATTCTTTCTAAACAATGAACTAAACTGCTATTTTAGGTACTGTGTATTTAAAGTATATATGTTATAAAATATTTGCTACTTTATAGTTATTGATACAATGGATATCAATGTTTTTAAGTCTTCTAAACTCTTCCAGCAGATATTTGTTAGCACTGAAGATGTATTTTGTTGTCAGAGCAGGAGAGGAATAAGTTGCTAATGGTGTATGGTGAATGGATAAGAAAGATGTGATGAATTGTCCTACAATGTATAAGACAGGCATTCATAAGAAAGATTATCACAACCTCAATTATGACAAGTTAAGAAGCTCTCTCTCTCTCTCTCTCTCTCTCTCTCTCTCTCTCTATATATATATATATATATATATATATATATATATATCATGTGTTATATAGACAAAATATATATACAAAATGTGATAAAAAAAACATGGAAAATGCTTCAATTAAAACACTACTGTATTATAAATATATATTATAGACATAGTTTCATGTTAACCTTCCAAAACTGCTTCTTGATTCTCAAAATTATTTCAATGATTTCAAGTCTTTCAGATTTTCATAGAAAATTGTTATCTTCATGTGTTTTACCTTAAAATATTTCTTGAAATTTTTAATTTCTCTGTAATGTTTTCTAGATTTTTCTGTACATAGATAAATTTTTGGTGAGATTTATTACTCTTTTATATTTTAATACTTTTGTAACTGATGTTCTTTCTTTCTTTCTTTCTTTCTTTCTTTCTTTCTTTCTTTCTTTCTTTCTTTCTTTCTTTTAACTTGTTCCAGTCTATGTAACTGCCTGTCTCACAGAAGGGAGAGTGCTGGAATAGCTTAGACTTTCTTGCTTTAGCAAGCTCAAATTGTGACAGACTATTTTGATAACCTGTCACAGAGTGTTGCTTGCACTTTATTTTCATTTGTAACCATGAAGTGGAAGTACAGTTGCTTTTCGATAAACATTTTTTTAAATTCTAATGTAGAAGATACATGGTAAATAATCCTCCTCAAAATATGCCCTATCTAGAATCACATTTATCCCACCTTTCTTGCCACTTTTGAACCAGTTCTTGAAGTCTTCTTTTATGAGTGTCTGTAGTTGTTCTGCTGTGGCTGTCTGGATGCTTTGAATGTATTCATAATTTTTATCTTTCATGATCATTTTGGCTTCAAGTAAGAGCCAGACTCATAGTGCCAGCTCCAGAGAGTAGAGTGAATGAGGACACATCATAATATTTTATGAGTCTGTTTTCTTTTAGCTGGTACTTGGGAGCAGCATTCCTCATTTTTTTTATGCAAATGTCCAAAACAACTCAATAAAAATGATGTACAGAACTGCTTCAGAAAGCCAAAAACAATGAGATTAAGTGCATTTGAAGTGAAGACAAATATTTTGAAAGTTACTAATAACAATGTGCTTTTACCAAGATCAATTTTTATAAACTTAACCATTCACTGCATGTACACTGTACATAATAATATAATTTATGATTAAATATGTGCATCAACTAAATTTTCTATAGTACTATTTTCATTTTATGTAAGTACTGTGGGATTTCTGCATTTGTATATTATAAATGGAAAATATAGAAAAAGAATTATAGAACTTTATGTTTTAGTTCTTGTTTTACCCCAATGTAATATTTGGTTATTGTTTAAATATAATTTAAAGTGATTGTTTTTAGTGGTAATCAGGCAATTCAGGCCAAATACTATAGATTGTGGAATATTTAGCCATTATGGAAATAGGGTGAAATGTAGTCGACAAGGATCAAAAATTAAAAAGTCAAGAAGTTATTAGGAAAAGGTAGAATACATAGGATAGAAATATTAAAATGAGAAAACATTATAATGACACAAAATTGTAAAATATGGCTTCTGACAGGTGAGAGAGACAGAGACAGAGAGAGAGACAGAGAGAGAGAAAGATAGAGAGGAGGAAAGAATGAGAGAGGGAGGAAAGTCTTGCTAAATCATCCAGGTCAGCCTTGAACTTATCTCTCAGCTGCAGAGTGCTAGAATTACAGGTGTATACTGCTGCCTTGGCTATTGATAATATTTTATTCCAATATCTTCCTCATGAGTTTAGCTTGAAACTTTCTATCTTTTAGGATTTTTTTGATAACATCATCTTATATAAAGATGAACCTGAGTAATTTGAAAGAAAATGGATGCATCTTGACACCATAATGTTAACTGAAATAAATCAGACACACCAAACTAAATATAGCATGATTTCACTTATATCAGAGACCAAGAATAAAAAGAAAGCAAAATAAAGATAGACAATAGGAAGAAGGGAGATATATCTTTCTCAAAATGGAAGTGAATCAAGAGATGGAAGGGAAAGGAAAGAAAAGAAAATGAAAAAATGAATGAAGCTTAGTTATGTACATGTACCAACTCTACTCAAGGAAGCATTTACTAATATTTTTTACATATTATATATGTATAGAAATATATTCATTTTATATTACTGTGGATATGAGCACATGAATCCCATTTCCATTATTTGCATTTTAATTAAGTAAGATTCTTCCCATTAAAATATATTTGTTTATCCTATAATTGATATTCCCTGGTTATTTACAGTCATCTGCAGAACAGTGAAAAGTTTTATTTTTCTGATGCATGTATAAGGCGAAGGTGAGTAAGACAATTTCACCTTCTTGTTTGAACTCACACTAAAAAAACTGCATGCATACTTATCTATTCATACTTCTTTAATGGCAAGGGTTTTTTTTTAAAATTTATATTTGGATGCTTTTTACTAGTGATTTATCTGTTACTAGTAACTCCAACCATAGTATCATTTATAATGTTCCTGAAGACAAGATATCTGTAATGTACTTTTGAAAAAATATATGTGTTAGATAAGTTATTTATCATGATAAGTAGTCAAAAATATTTTTAATAAGATAGATTTATACAGTAGCACTAATAAGACAAAATTATATTTTGATCAGATGACAAAATTGTAACTAGAGACTCACAGGAAATTTACACATTTCCCCTAGGAGCAGTGAGTACAGAATTCATTACTTCAGTGTTACACAGTTTTAAAAGATACCAATGCTATAAATTACAAGAATAATCCATCTACCTATCACCTATCTATCTACCATCTATCTGGAAAATGTAAATATGATTATGTCTTGGGCTTGTTCAAGTGTGAAGAGTACTAATATCACATTTTTTTTTATATTTATGATCTTATTTTTGCAACCAACCCAATAACTAGTAAAATTAGTCCATCATAGTTACCTAACAATATTGCTGGACAAGGGAGTTTATTTGAAGAGTAAAAATCCATGGTAATGGAGGCAATAGGTATGATCCAAAATACTACAACTTTAATCCAAATACAGGAAATCTTGCTTATATGATACGTAAAAATTACCAAAACAAATCACTTTCTAATGTGCTGTGCATGAAAACTATTTACTATGAACTGTTTTTTTTTTATTTATCAAAAGTTTTTTTCTTTTGTAAATATCATCAGCTGCCACTACTGCTTCATAAGAGACACAGAAGCAGTAGTGGCAAGTGGAAACTAAGGCAAATGCATGTTATTTGTGATACAATTGTATTGTTGATAAAAGAAGAAACCCTCTTTTTTGTACTTTATAGATTTTGAATCCTTCTCTTATTTCTTTCCTCCTCCCTACTACCTATGTCCCCTCCTGTTGTTTCTCCTCCTCCTGTTTCTTCTGCAATTTTATTCTCATAGAAAACATTGCATTACAGATCCAGATGAGAAAACAGATCTCTATCTAAAGTTTGATCATCTAGTCCAGTAGGTAGTGTTGTTGAAACTGTTGATCATTTTCACCAGAACACAAATTTTGCATTCATTCCAGCAGGCAGGTTATCTTGCATTCACTTAAATGCAATATTTGTGGTAGATTAGCTTCGTTATAGAGCATAGTACATGTAAATTAATTATGTTTGATGAAGTATTGCAAATAATTCCTTCCCTGGCACTTTAATTTTCCTAACATATCGTCAGTCTGGAGAGGATTAGCACAAGATTTAACATTGGCCTTGCCATGTCACATACTTAAACTTACCTACTTAATCATATATTTAATCAAGTTTTTATTTGAATACTTAATTGAAATCAGTTTGGTTTAACAGTCAGTGCCGCGTCCTAGTCCATCCATGCCTTGTGACAAGGTCCATGGGTGGAGGAGAGCGCTTCAAGGAATCGCTTCTCCAGAAAAAGGACACCACATGTGGGAATTGGGCACGGGGATCTTGGAATGTTTTGTACTGATAATTGTAATTTGTGTAATTCACATATATATATATTTTCATGTAATACTCAATATGAAATCAAAAATAGAAACTCCAGAGGAGTTTCTAGAAACCCTCTAGATAACCCCTTTGTGAAAACTAATTGTGAAATTTTACCTTCTGTGAGAGTATGAGAGAGTTTATACAAAAGCTTTAAATGGTAAAGCTCATGGAGGAGGATTTACAGGGTTCCTGTGAGACAACTGCCCTGAGACACTGGACAGGCAGCCAGAGACAGGCAACTAGGACACATATGTTACCCACCGGCCGCCTAAGACAGGCACAGGACCAATTGCTGTCCTGCAGGCCCATGAAGGGTAAGGCCTGGTTGGATTCATATGAAGAGTCCTTGACCCAAGACAGGCGCTATCCTCACAGGTCCTGCCATACTCCCATAAGTGATAAGGGAAAAAATGTAGGGAGCGGCATGATAGCTTCACAGCTGCTGCTCCATCTCTCCCTCCTGTGGGCATCCAGGTGTGTCTGCTTACATTTCCCAAGCTAATTAAGTAACAAGATTAAAGTGTAACAAAGGTGAAAAAAGTTAATTAACACATATTGTTTAAGATTATCCCTGCCTGGCCCTAAGCCTGGGACGCTTCCTGCTTGGGGTTTAAATTACTGCCAAAAGTTAGCAAATATATACTCCAGCTTCTGAAAAATAAAGCAGATTCAGATTCACTCACAGACTGGTGTGCAGTGTCTTCTGTCTCTCACTTGCCGACTCCCTGACCACCTTTGGGACCCCTGAGCCCTGCTGCAGCTGGACTCCGGCAAGTCAGGTTCAGTCAGAGAAGAATTGGACCATTGCATATTTAGTTCATGTACACACAAAATGATTATGTTCTTATTTAGAATAGCTCTTAGTTGATTTATCTTTAAGGTACATTTCACACTGAGAGTAATGTTTAAAATCAAGATCTCTGGAACTGGAGAGGTGAAGAATTTAGTGACATGTTATTCCATACAGAAAATGCAGTGGTTAGGAAGTGACACATTGCAGAAGAAAAACTCATACTTTCAATTTGTGTATTTAATATATATCCAATAAATATAAAAAGAGACCACACATAAAAAAATGAGACAATACTGAAAGGACGGCTCTACTTTAAAAAATGTTATGAATTTTATCTTTTATAGGTCCTTCCATTTCCAAAACCTTCTCACACAGCCTCAATATCCATTCATTAAAAATCATTTAATTTTTACAGTACTTTAACTTGTATGAAGAGTAACAAATTCTGTCTTTGTCCATTTTCCTCTGTCCCATACACACATATATACCAACATGAGACATGAAAAAGGCTAAATTCTCGTTTTTTGTCATCAAATTGCATTACTATAAGATACCATAAACAAAATAACTTATAAACAAAAGAAATGAATTCATTACAATTCTGGAACTTAGGAAATCTATGTTCCAGCCAATAGCTGGTGTCATCCTTCATGAGGGCTCATTTCCTGGTTCTTAAGAAGTACCTACCAGTGATGTAAGTACATAGGGAAAAGGACATGGCAGGTGTCTGGATTTCCAAGGGTGCTAATCTCATCTGAGAAGGCTCTGCCCTCATGACTAATAATATCCCAAAACACATGGCCTCTTTGTGCCATCACCTCAAGGCTTACTATTACAACAGAAGTAACTGGCGAGGGTGGGACATTCACACTACAGCACCGCTACACAGGTACCTGATATTCCTTAACTGGACAGCTGTTAACGTCTCATATGGAGGGTTGGTTTTTCTATGAGAGAAGCCAGTGCTTGGAGAATATGCAATAAGATTGAGGCAGAACAATAAACTAGGATTTAGGATCACTGATTAATTTTTCAGTAGGTGACCTACACACATCCAAAGGGATCCAATAAGTTTTGAAAAAGAAATTTATACTCCATATATTGGGCAAAATATCATTTAGTAGCAGATTTTATTTTCCAGGAATTTATTTTATGGTTCATATATAGATTTTTGTATTATACACAGCAATGCAGGGCACATATTTTCAGTGATAAACACTGTTAAAGCTGAATGCCACTGTTAATGTTGGCCCTTCTATTGAGGAAGTACAGCAAAGGAAAGGAAAATCCAGTAATCAAAAGTAGAGGGTTGCTTGGGAAAGAAACAAAAGAGGCAGAGAGCCAGCGTGGATGACTAGAGAAGACCTGGATTAGGAAACCACACTTTGTTTAATATACTTCTACCAAAAATAGCATTGAGACACTCTATGGAACATACCATTAATGGTTTGCCTTTCCAATATTGAACTGGGAATTATGAAGTTTCTCTGGGAAGCAGCAGTTTCTCTAGATTTCACTTAGCAAGACAGATGCAACTCAGTGAAGTGTTTTTTTTTATGTATGCATTCCTTTATGAAAGTATCCTATTTGCTCATTGAGATCATCTTTAGTACAGTTCTTCTTCTGTTCAAGTGGCAGAAAAAAAAGCTAATATGAGAATTGAAGAATATCAAGATAGAAAGAGCATAACATGAGGACTATGCTTTCTGTAACTGAAATCTTATTTAATCAAATTCTTAAGGAAATCCATGTGTTACATTCCAGAATCACTTACATACTTCTCTGCTGTCAAAGAGAAAAAAAACCTAATGATTTTTCAGATTCAGTGAAATAATAGTGTATTAAATTTCTTTTATCTGTACCTGAAAACTTGAGATTTCCAGAAAGTTTATAATATAAAGCAAAAGAAATTACATTCCATTAGCATCTTGTCTATGATAAAGATGGAGAACACCAATACATAACTTGGGAGGAGGAGAGTTACATCGTATATAAAAATTCTTCCTCTTTAGTGTATTTATATTAATAAAACTGAAATAGAGATCACAAATTTTTCATCTAGAGGAAAACTGGAAATGTTACTACTTACATTGCACACATACAGAATTGCCTTCCTGGTATTGTAAAACGTATTAGAAATATTAAAAGGCAGTAGAGAACTCTCCAGCTGTGGAAGGCCATGTTTTTACAGGTACATAGAAGAAATTTTGAAGTTCTGGATGACAATACTTTCAAAAACCACAGAGAAGACAGAACTAAAAAAAAAAAAAAGTCAATGTTTCAGGTGACTTTTATTCATTTCTTATTTTTACTTGCAAAAACTACAACAGTATGAAGACCATTTCACTTCAGAGCTTAGGGTCAGATGCAGTGTCATGCAGGAAGTTGTGCCTTTTTATGGGCAGTGGAATTTAACTGTGCTACATCACAGAGCTAAAGTCCATTCACAGTGTGGCTTCTCAGCTGCAGTTCTAGGTGGATGCAGTTGTTTGGTAAAGGAGAAATGAACTGCTATGAGCCCTAACCCTACAATGAAAATGGTAAATCCTTCAGAGTGGCAAAGCCTGCCAACTGCAACAGATGCCATACATTTAGAAGATAATCACATATATTGCTGTGACTTAATTATCCTGTGACTTAATTATCCTGTGTCAGTTTTTTGGGGAATAAGGTTGGTTTCAGATTGAACCGTTTTACTATTCTGTGTCACAGCCTTTCTGAGTTTCTCAAGGGTAAACATATGCTGGTGAACTAATAAAGTCTGCTACTATCATCTTTAATCAAATTGTAAAGCCTAAAAGAGTTGTTTGTGTTACAAATGTAATTTTATCGATAAAGTAGGCATCAGTTCATAAGTGTATTAGTAAACATAAAACTATTTCCTATATAAAGATTTAAAATAATATCTGATAGCTCAGTCCTCATCTTAGTTTTCATTTTTTCTTGAGTTTTAATGTATGAGGTTACAGATAGTATACTATATATACAGTTTGCTATATATACAGATATATAGATTATATATACAGATCTATATATATACAGATTAGTGAGATCAGAGAGTATTCAAAGGAGGATGATCTCAATGACATTGCTCAATGCTGTATGGAACTAGATGTACTAAAGAGACAACAAAATGCTCAGGAAAAAGATAACTCAGATATATATTAAAAATGATAACTCAAGAGCCTAAGATATTTCTTGAATCAGCACAACAAAGCTTTAGAAAGTATTTTATTAAGAAAGCAGTGCTGCTCTGGAGAAGACTGTTTTAGATTTTAATACTTCCTCTCTCACAGCCAATGTTCCAGGGACCTAGGAATACAATCAGGTAGGGACCTAATCCATACCTTGGGTTTAGTGGTAACCAGGGTAACTTTCCTTCTGAATCTGGGAAAATGAGAATACATGAAAGCTAAACCACCCGATTTCTTCTGTTTCTTATCCAGATCACTCAACTGTCAATAAAATAAGCATGATAAGATTTTTACAATATTTACAGTGTCCATTTTCATTAATAATGTCTTTGATTAAGTCATTAGATAGCAAAGGTATAAAACTATGACACATTTTTAATCCACCCATGTGGTGAAGCCACACTCTCCAGTGTATAGAAACAATTGCTTCTGACCCTGATAACTAGCTGAATCTATGCCCTAAACCTCGTTCCTTAAAACAAAATAATGAAAATGTGCTGCAGAGGAGATAAATGGCTAGCCAGGGCAGAGACAAAGACACAGTCCTCTGAGAGCTCCAAGGGTTGATTATGAAAGGGAGAGATAGTATCTATGTCATTCACAGAGGAAATGCACTGGGGAGTGAAAATAGTTGGCACGAGATGAGTTCAGGGAACATTTCCATCTCAGTGAGCTTCTGCTGACATGTAGTAAATCCGGTGGTAACTGCCATGCGCGTGGGAATCTTTCTTTCATGTGTGCTTGGTTAAAGTGTCTTATCCCTCCTGCCATAATGGTTTTGTTCCATGTGAACATAATGGGGATTTGAAATTCTACGAGAGAAGTTACACATGAAGAAAAGTATGACAACATGAAAAGTAATTCTAATTGAACTTTATGATAGATGAAATTTATCCTTATTATCTATTTCATAGTGATAAATGTTTTTTGTATTATTAAATATCATACTATAAATTATCCCATTTTATTTTCTTTTTATTATTCATTTCTCATTATGATAGAGACCACTTACATATGCATTATAATTTTCAAAAGAGAACACAAAAGCTTAAAAAACAATAAGCAAATTAATGATGTACCTTTGTCGATAAAGGACTTGATGGACAAAATCCCCTCAGAGGCAGATGAGGTTACTTGTCACGGAATATGTGGTACTGAAAAGTAATCTGATGAATGTTTACAGTTACTCAAAACAACTTATAAAATAACATTTAAGTCATTCTAGTCAATGTTCTGTACTAGTTTCTCTTCCCTAACTATAACAAATATAAACTTTGACAATATTTTATGGTGTTTAACAAAACACACATTAGTTTTGTATAACTGCTATGTTTATAAGGCAGCTGTAAATAGAGAAGCAGCGTAGCTGAACAAAGAGCAGTTGATTAGACATCGTATAAATTCGATCAGTCTTTGACCTGCCCAAGAAGACTTAAATAAGTGAAATTCTCTTTAAGGTCACTATAACAGTGTCAGACCCTCAAGTAACAATGACAATCTGCTTGCATTATTCTGTGTACCAGCAGCATAGGGTCAGGGTCAGGATATCTCCATGGGGATCTAGGTAGTCACCAAAGAAGCTGCTCTTTGTCAACAAAAGCACACATTGTTTCTATTTTTATTTTGGCCCTGGGAAGCAACCAAGGGTTTCTCAAATGCATCCATGACAGCTATGCCCACAGCCCAAATTACTTCTGGTTTTACACTAATTGTAGTAGTTCATATTTATTTATTTTAGCAATCAAAACATCAAAAATATTTAAATATTGAAACACCTTGAAGTATTTGATCTGTGTAAAATGGAAGCATCCTTCATAGATTGTATGCCAATATAGTAGGTAGCTGAGTCAGTCAGAAATATAGGCAGTGAGATAGGTCTGGGCCCTCAGTGGAGCCAGTACAGACATTTGGCAACTGCAGGGGAAGCTGATGCCTCCTGCTGTGGGCCAGGCCTCAAGACAAAAGGCAAAATAAATGCACCCATATCCTGAGGACTGATACCCTAAACAGTTCCCACCCCCCTGGGAAAGAGTCACTGCTCCTTAAGAATGCCCGCTTTCTACGTGACTGGCTTCCTCCTTTGTCCCTAATGTAATCAATTTTACCCAACTATTGATCTTATTGGCTGACTATAGTTATGCTCTATCTTATGCCCATCTGCCTTGTGAGCTCCCAGTCTTCCCCCACCTTAAACCCATGGTTTTACTCTATAAAAATCCCTGGAAAAGACAGAGTCCTTGATAACCCTCTCTGGACCCCTTCTGTCTCTCTCCAGACAGAAGCTTTCTTTCTCTCAATACATATATTCTGCTCTTAACCTCCATGGTTCCTAAAATTCACTCGTTGATTTTAGAGAACACGAGCTCATACCAGACATAGTAGGTCGGGAGTTTCATTCCCCTATATCACCAATATCAGTTTTGTTGCTCTTGTTGTTATTGATAGCTACTTGTCATTATGTTTGTAAAAAATTTGGTTGCTACTATATTGGGTCAAATAAACAAAAACTCTTAAGTAATTCCACTTTTGGACTTTTCCTAGGGCTTGAATACAACTTCTTACCTTTGATTAACATGTGCGAGCCTGTTAAATAAAAAAGGTCAGAAATACAAATTACTTGTACTTATTTTAAAACGATATTTTCTGCTCTGCCTTAAAAAATGTGCTTATTTAAGAGAATACTTTCTTCTTCTTCTTCTTCTTCTTCTTCTTCTTCTTCTTCTTCTTCTTCTTCTTCTTCGTCGTCGTCGTCGTCGTCGTCGTCTTCTTCTTCTTCTTCTTCTTCTTCTTCTTCTTCTTCTTCTTCTTCTTCGTCTTCTTCTTCTTCTTCGTCTTCTTCCTCTTTATCCTCCTCTTCTTCCACCTCCCCTTCCTTTCCCTGTCCTCCTCTTCTTCCTCTTCTCCATTTTCTTTCTTTCTTTCTCTCCTCCTCCTCCTCCTCCTTCTTCTTTTATTTCTCTAACAAATGCTGTCTATGCATTGTGTGAGTTTGACATTTAGGTAGTGAGGGCAGGCATATGTTAATACATGACAATATTAATAAGAAAATAACATAATTAGGATCCAACTCAGGAGAAGAAAAAACACAAACTTATAAAAGGAAAGAATGGAACACAGCAATAAATGTGATGTGTAAATTAGAATATCATGTGAGTATATAAATGGGATAAAAATGTATCTGTCAAAGAAAAATGTTTTAAAATAATAGGTGAAAAAGAAAATAAAACATGTATATATATATATATATATATATATATATATATATGTGAAAAAAGAAGGAATAAAATTGTCATTGCTTGAGGAGGACATGATTATTTATATAATCAGTCCTAAAGAATCAACAACATAACTCCAGGAACTAATAAATGAATATAAAAATTTTCCAGATTATTAGGTTAATATAAAAAAATCAAGTACTTTTTATATACCAAAAATGAAATTAATTGGAATTTGAAAAATTTGGTTGCATGAACAATCATAAAATATTAAGATGTCAATTTGAAATTTCTTACCTGTCATCTTTCTGTCTACCTACTTAGCTCTCTAGACAGATAATCTGTACGAAGAAAATTATAAAACTGTGATAAAAGAAATCAAAGGTCTAAACTGATGTAAAAACAATACAAGATCATGGACTAAAAGACTCAGTATTAGTATTTGTCAACTTGAAATATACATACTTGTACTATATACAGATATATAGATATAGATTAATTGGTAGAGAATAATATTTGATTCAAAACTAAGAATGCATTTTGTATTAACTAAGCAGCAAAATAATCAAGTATGTTAGATGGATTATGCTACACTCCCGATTCTGCATACATTTTATCTTATACATCTCTGTCACTAGGAAATATGACCCAGATTAAACAAGAATGATCAGGGGCTCGCTCCATGATTGCACACAGCACAGTACTAATAATCAGAGTGTCTGGGGTCTGATTAGGCACTTATTATTAGAAGTCAGTTGGCAGCAAGCATTACTGTGTTTCTGTTGATCCTCATGCAAAAGTAAGTAATTACATTTGATTAACTACAATGTTGTTTTCATTAGTAAAACTGGTACTGTTTGAGATAGAGAGTTTTGTTCTAAGATTATACAAAGTGAGATTTTGGGAACACAGTATTTGTTCTTATCTCCCTCAAACTAAGGCCCTTGTCAATAAGATCTGCTAGGATAGTGTTCTCAAAGATGTGTATTAATTCTGTTATTTTACAAATGTTTTCTTTGCTTTCTTCCCTTTAGTTCAACTCAGAGACAATTCCTAAATCATGATACTAAATGTGGATTCAAAGTATCCTACTGAACAACTAGGTGAATCTTATTTTCTTTATGCTCTAAATAAAGGGACAAAAGAGAGACAAATTATTTGATGTGCTGCAGTCAATATGGTTAATGCTATTTTCTATCCCTGAAAAAAGTATACCATAGATTTTACAAGGCAAATGGAAGACTCTGTTTTAGATCTCTATTTCAACACTGCTTCTTGATTTGAAAAACTCAAAGAACAATTGAAGGAGGAAACAATCTGTTATGGTTTTTGTGCAAAGCCTCATGGGTTCATAGGAATTTTTCAGAAGTGGTTGAATCTAGTGTATGATTGATTCATAGTGCAATTCTGGGATTAAGGGTGACTGATTGCTGGATCAGTCAGGTGATTGGATTGGCACCAACCTAAACCCAGTAGACTGGACACAGTATAAGGGACAGAGAGACTTGTCGTGGTCTCCCTTGCTTTTATTATCTTTGGCACCATGAACTCTTCTCTGCAAAGCCTGCCACCTGCTTTGGAGTCAGCTGATTATGGACTGAAACTTCTACAACCGGTGAGCTAAATAAACCTTTCGTTTAACTTTGGGTATTGAATATTTTGTCCCAGCAATGACAAAAATAAGACAAAGTCTGTGATCTTACACAGTATTGTTGGGATGGGTCAGACTGAATTATATTCCCAAAATTTCACATATTGAAGACCTAACCCCCAATGTGAATCCATTTAAAGGTAGAACTTGTAAGAGGTCATAATGATAAAGTCTTAATCTGACAAAATTCGTAACCTTACAAGATAAAGAGGTATATTTTTCTCCCTCCATACACATATACCACGAAGATGGCTGCCTTCAAAAGCAGAGAAGGAGCAATAACAGAATCTAACAGTGTTGGCATTCTGATCTCAGGATATGTACCAGCATCTTTGTCTTCTAACAACTAGATGCAGGTAGTATAGCCATATGTACATACCCTACAGAGGAATCAATAATGTTTTCAGATATTGCTCATTGCTGTCATGGTGGTTGTGCTAAAGCCATGTCAGTAGTGTCAAATCAATTAAACTACATTTTCTTCCCAATAAATCAATTCTGTTTTTTAGGACACTGCTTTTTAAGATCCAGTCTCTATCCATGCAAATAATATTTAAATGATCATAAAATTTATTCTTGGTTTTGTGTGTGTGTATTTGGTGTATATGTGTGTGATGGAATGTATATTTGTTTTTAAGTCTAGTTTAGAGATTTGTGTGGGAGTAAAAGAAATAGAAAAGTAAAAAGAACAGGAACTCAAGAAATTCTCATCTGCAAGCTCCACTACATGCTTCATTTAAATGTTCACATTTTCATAGATGAAGATAATTAGTGTCAGTGTCTATATTGTTGGTAAAAGAGACAATAGCTTTCAAAATTGTTTTACCTCTGGGAATATTAAATAATTGTAACAAAATGATCCCATTAAATGTGCTTTGTTTCTCATTAACAAAAATAAGTGCACGAAGCGTAACCCTAGATCAAGTGGTACATAGGGCTCTGATTCTTGCCAATAATACTATCTATTTTTAAATATTTCCTTTTATATCTCTATGAGAAACATTCTAACACATTCTGGTTCCAATTAATTTTTACAGAGTAGTCAAATATCCTCCTGCAAGAAAATGAAACCCGTATTTGCACCATCACAAACAGATTTAGTGAAGGAAATGAGAGGTACATATAATCCTTGGTGGAACATGGATTTAACAGCAGAAATAACAGTTGGGAAGGCAGCACTAATGATTCTGAAAATCTTTCCTAAAATATGCTATAACACTTAGAACTGTCTGGATATTTGCTATACAAACATGACATACTAACATGCAACATTCGCATAATACTTGATAACTTGATGGATTTACTCTTGCTACAGTATTTTCTCAAGCATAGGTCCAGAATAGCTTCCCTATGCTGAGTTTCTCACTTACTCTTATTTTCCAGGTTTTTTGTGTGAATCCTGCTGCTTTAATGTGCTAAGTAAGATATAAGTAATAAAGATGTTCTGAGAAGTGAAGTCATTATCTTTCCTATAGGATTCAGAGGAGAACTCAGAAGTAAATTTTGAATTGATTACAGTCTATGATAAAGTTATTCCTATTTTCAGATTATAATCTGTTTATTTTAAAACTCAGAATTATAATATAATTTTCTGTTCAATTTATATGAACTTAGATGGCAAAAGTGTCTTAGACAGCAAAACATGTGTTAATCATCATCGCCTTAGAAATTAAGTGATAAAAGCTCAAAAATTCTAGCTGAATTTTAAGTGCTGTTTGTAATTAAATACAAAGTGATAGTTTTCCTAGTTTGAATTTATGTTGATATCACATCCAAAGATAGAAAATTTTGTGGATATTTATGATTCTCACAAGCTTTGGTAAATAAGGGCAGGTAACTCAGCAGAGTTGATTAATCAGTTATCTGCAAGCCAATACTCAGTCCCATGCATCCTTTGAAGTGTCAGATACAACATACCTTGGAATCATCTCTCTGGAAAATAGGAAATCAGGGTATGTACTTACCTCCATTACTTGAGAGTTACCTCCAGAAAATGTTAACTCTGGGAAAAATCAAAAAGTATTTTTTGGTGTTCAGGGAAGACTCAAGAGGAAGATCTGACAGAATGAAAGGAGTTTGCAGGGAGAACTTACTGGTGTATCCCAATGCTACTCCCCCACCCCAAGCTGAATATACAGGTGATTTGGGATTGGGAAATTATTAACAATAGCCTCAGCTGTAATCCTTTTACAACGTTGTTGCTAACATTCTCTTAGATCTTGCATTAATTGGATTTTCAAATTCAGCAAAGGAGTCGCTAGTTGTGAAACACTTTTATGATAAAAGGAATCCACTGAGAGTGATAATGAATCTTTATCATTATAAATGTTTGTCTGTGTTTTCAACAAGTAATTCAGTCTGTCCTGGCTGCTTCTCTGAAGTTATGCCTCAGACTTACATTTTCCGCAAGAATATGAGTGTTTTGCTTCATAAACCTCTCTGATTCATCATTATCTTCAGCATGTAGGGAACTGGAAATAGTGAATAAATTCCATTAGCTACAAGTATATGTTACCTTTTGCTACTACAATCTACCTTATTGTACTAATCAGGACCCATGGTACCTACCAGGGCAGTGTTTTATTTTATTTATTTTGCTATTTACTTACACATTTATTTATTTATTACTGTTTAATTGCTATAAGAAACCACAGTGACTAGATGACAGTTGATCATTGGTTCTGAGACCCAAATATTCTAGTCTTGGAGCTAGAGAATTAAATAAAAGCTACTAGTTAAATACATATAACACAATTCAGAGGACAGTACCCAAAGAATAGGACAGCATTTCAATGCTGGGTTATTACCTTATTATTTATAAAAACATTTCCATAATGAGGTCATCTTTACCTAATACAGTATATAATAAAGTCAGAATATCCTGCCTTGATGTTAGTTTCCCCTTCAACAGAAAATAAATTTGTTGAACCAAGAGGTTGAATTGTATGGATAATTATAAATTATAAAATGGTCTGTGTCTCAGTGCATTTGTGTTGGTGTAACAGAGTATCTGATCTTTTGCTATAAACATTTTATTCCCTTCATTCATGGTTTCAGATTAAAAGTTTATAAGAATTTGTATCCTTGAACTTCTATAGGAAAGACATTTTAATTCTCTATTTAAAGACATGACTTTCTCTTTTTTATGTAAGTGTTAATATGATGCTTACATGTGTAGATTTCAGTATTTATTCTGTTTGATATTCTTAGAGCTTCTGGAATCTGAGATTTGGTTTCTACCATTAACTTTCAAAAGAAGTATTGGTCATCAGTAAATCAAACACTTTTCTACTCCGCTTCTCAGTTTTTTCTTTCCTCCTGGTGTTCCAGTTACAAGTATACTGTAACTTTTTAAATGGTCTCACTGTTCTTGAATATTCTGTTCTTTATTTTACTTTATTTTATTTTATGATTGTTTAGCTTGGTTTGCTTTCAATTTTTTCTATTTGCCTTTCAGTTTGCTGGTTCCTACTGACAAGTCTGTAAACTAATTCTTTTCTGTTCCATGCACTGTCTGTCAATGATCCTGTTAATGCACTCATAATTCCTATTAGCATTTGTAAGATTTAGCATTTTTTAGAGATAACATGTGTCTGTTTATGTTAATCATTTTTACAAATTATCTCTTTTTATTAGTAAATCCCCTACTGTGTCTGTGAGCCACCCAGGATATCTAGAGAATTGGGGGAAGGATCACGACAGATTCTGTTGACACAGTGACTTGGTTGTATTCTCCTTAACTATGGAGAGTCGTACAAGCAATGATCATTGACTAATGGGAATTAAGGAAGATCAGGAAGTCTAAAGGGAGTATGGTTGTGACAAGTGGTCCAGAACCTGCTCAGTTTGACAGCACATGTGAAGTAGCTCTTTAGGAATTTATTAAAGAAAACCACAGGAGCAGAGATGTCTGAATATTTATGGGTAGAAATTTAGTGCTAATGGTGCAAAGTTACTGCTGCCACATAGGGGCATAAAAACATGTTTGAGAAAGGTTAATAAAAAGAGGCCAATTGTTAAGGAAAAAAATCACTTTTGACTTACTCATGGAGAAAAATGAAAGAAAGTAACATGGAAATATTTTAGAGTTACTTGTAGAATTTTGTTATGTTATTGCTATTTATATAATTCTTAAATTTATTTTGTATGGTAAATATATACATATTTATATGAAATATATATTGAATATTTTTCTGCATTTTATAAATATAAACATGCATTTTTGCATAAAATTTATATGTAGTTTCATATATATAATAATTTCAGCAGAAAGAAATGATCATTTCGGTATGTATATGCTTGTGTATATAAACACTCAAATATAGACATACACACATATATTTATACTCAAAGACTCAAAATATTTTAGCTTAAACAAACTAGTTGACTAGTTTATAGTTGACTATATAAATCTTAATTTCTTAGCATTTTGTAATTTTACTTTCTTATTTGAGTTTCATATAAATCTCTAAAATGATAAATTTTTGATAAATATGTAATTATAAACTACAATTGGAATAATTATATTAAACTCATTTGCTACATATATTTAATTCTATCAATTAGTAATAAATTATTCTGTTTGTGATACTAGATTTTGAATCACGGTCTTTGGCACCAAACCAAATTCCAGTCTCACTAAGTTATTAAATTGCCCAGACTGTGCTCCTGGTAGTCCTCCTGCTTCACTCTTCCACCATGCCATCACACGATGGTTGTAATTAAAATTTTAATGAAAAATTAAACACAATATCCAATACTTTCCATTGATAGTAACATTTCCATTAATGTCTTAAAATATATTAATAGTCAAATCCTACTTCATTAAAAGTTCTCCTATAAAGTATCAAATTCCAAAATTCTAATAGTCAATTATTTATCAGATGAATAATAGGTATATAATTATTTGTTCATACAGAAATGAAAATAAATTGCACTAAGATGTTTTATTCAATCCTAATTCCAAAAAATATTCATAGGAACATATGCATTTTAATATCTTTTACTTTTTCACATAGTGTTTGGTTCTTATTTTAATTACTTTTCTCTCACTACCTAACCTAGAGTGGTTGTATTACTCACACCCTTAATGCCAGCTTTGGACAGGAATCAATCACAAACTAGTTTCAGGTACTTCTGAAAAGCTCCCCCCACCATGCCTGCATGAGACTTTAGGGGAACATCTAGGCATAAACCATAACATTCTGCTCCTGGACGCCAAAGACTCATGGACATTCCTTTACTCAAAAGGCGTTCAGTCCATCTCTAAGACATGCCAAAGTCCTGCTAAAAAGTGGGTGTCTCAAGTGCAAAATCTTCTTTGAGATTTAAGGCAAACTATTAGCTATAAGACTCTGTATGAATAAAAAGAATGTTACTTGCAACATTCACTAGCACAAGACAGACATTTCCATTCCCAAAGTTACAAATGGGCATGCAAAGAAATGGTACTAAAACAAGTCCAGACTCCAACAAGGAGAGTGTTAGTTACTGAAGATTTATGTGCAGCATCTGAGACAACTTGTGGCAAGATGTGAACTCCAAAGAGATTGGTTGACTCTGCCCTATGATACTGATGGTGCTTGTAGCTTCCACGGCTTCACTATGGGCCTGGATCTGCTCCCTCCTTACAATTTTCCTCAGATGATTCACATTCCTGGCTTAACCAAATTTCTGTGTTCTACATTGCACCTTTGGCTTCACACTCACAGCTTTACACACTAGCACTCAGTGGCACACTGCCTAGCCTCCCAGGCATTCTTCTGAAACCTGACCCTGCAGCTCTTCTTATTCTGCATACACCTAAAGCCAGCACAGCATGGGTGATAGAAAGGTCTTCTGCCAGGTGAAGAAGCAGCCAGACATCTTTCTCTCTTGGCTGTATACATGGGGTGCCTGGATCACTGAGCACTCTAAATTCAATTCTGATGAAAAAAGTTTTTATGCCACTATCATTATGAAAAATAGTATGCCTAGTTTTCTTTTTAAAGCAGTTTTTTCCTTTTGCAATTTTGCAAGTGCGAAGGGTAGAATCCTGCTACTTCTTCTCCTGCTCTTAGGCCATTTGTTCTATTCTACTGTTCCTTTTCAGCAATCGAGATCTCCCCTGCTTTATCTTTGCAGTCCACAATATTAACGAAAGCATACTTTCTGTCCAAACTCACAACCTCTTAAAACATTCTGCTAGGCTCTTTGCTTTTCATTATCAACATAAATCTGCTAAAATCCCCTCAACAGTAGCTATGCAACTACCTCAACATTAGACTGTCTTGAAATTTGTTCCATGAAATTAGTCTACTTCCCTTAATCCAAGTCTCAGGCAAAGTCTCTGGACAGAAGCAAAATGCAGACAAACTTTCTGCCAATGCATAACACAGATTATTTAAAGTCCAACAGCCAATGCAGTCCTTTTCCCAGCAAAAACTTCTCAAGACTGGTCTTTACTGGCAAAATTTCTTTCAGCCTTTTCATCTTCTCATCTCTGACCAGAATCTCCCACACAGATCAGTCTAAGGCCTTTAAGTATTACTTTTTCATCAAGCAGCATCTCCAAGCCTTTCCACACTCCTCCCACAAGCCATTCCCTAAGGGTCTTGAAGCACATGGTCAGGTATAGCCACAATAATGATCTCTTTTTCTGGTACCTGATTTGGACTTTGTCACTTTTCTCATTGCTGAGACAAAATATCTGACTCCCAAAATTAAAGGAGAAAATGTTTATTTAGCTTACATTTGTAGAAATCTCAGTTCATAATCAGCTTTCTCCAAGGCAGGACAGCACATGGCAGAGGGGCAATAGTGTATGACAGTAGGATTCAGCAAAGCAGTGTGAGCAAAAGCCACAAAAGAGTGTGATATGGTTTTCTGTCCATTATATTGTATGCAGGCTACCCACCCTAAGATAGGTGTACACTCACACTTTTAATCCCATCATTGGACCATAAATCAATCACAAACTCTGAATTCAACTATCTCTGAAAAGTATACCCTCCATGACTTCCTGAGACTTTGGGAGGACATCTATACACAAACCATAACAGGGCTCTACCTCAACCCTATGTAGCGAAATAATGCTTGAAATCATTTTAATATTTATTCTTTTTTTAAATTTTCCATTAAAAGTTATTTTAAAATTTAAAATTTTTAGCTAATAGTGATTATATAAATGTATTTCAGTGAATATATTTAATAAAATAATTCACTGTGCAAACATCTCAACCTGTTGAAATATTTGAGTAATTCAGTATAAGGCCCTACAATTCTACTGAGAATAGCTTGAAGAATAATATAAAATTTATATATTTAAATGGTCAGTTGACACAATGATCAAGTTAAATTTAATATAACATATTGATATATTTAAAAGTTTGCTTCAAAAATTAAAAAAGCATTTGAAGAAATTATATCTTCAGGAAAATGAATACTTTTTTATCATTATTGAAAAGTGTCCTTGTATTTTTAATTATTAAAACCATATATATAAACATTCTAGGAAAATTTAAAACATAGCAATGCCTTTTGAACATGCACATAGTTTTTGGCTCTACTCTAATATTTTAATGCCTTGAAATAAGAAACATTGTGAATTAATAAATAAGGAATTTTATATTAAATATTAAAAACAGTTGAGTGTTAATGATATGTTGTTAATGATACATTTGGATCAAATCATAGTTTACAGACAGAGGATTAACTTCCTTTTTGGTCCTCTCAAATCATATTTTAATACATATGAATTTGAAGATTAAAAAATGTTAATTATTATATATATTAAACAATACTGGGAAAAACAAAATTTGAGTCTGACAATTCTAATTTTGATTCTTATTAATATTATGAATTAATCTCTCAGGAATTTGTTAATGAAGTAACAAACAATGAAAATGTATTCGAGTCTATGAATTCCTTTTTCATACATTACTGAAAATATTATGTGGATTAGATAATTTAATGAATGATTTAAAACACTCAAGTGTCTCATACCAAAGAAGACATGCATTTGTTTTAATGTATAGAGTAGGTATTTATGTCATATATTTACTCCTTGTATGAATTCTAACGGCATAAATATGCAATTTATATGTGTAGAAATGTATTATATATACAAATAAATACAGGGATACATAAAATCAATCAAATGCCTAAAATATGTAGTAGAACACTGTATGTGTACTTGTGCATGGGTGAATGTGGGTATACATGAGTGCTTGTATATACATATAAATGTATAATTTTTTTATTTTTAATTATGCATATCGTAAAATTTATTGATTAGAAGTAACTGAAGATAAATAATGAAATAAATTTGTATTTCTTTATTGTTTTAAGGATTTTTTATGTTAATAAATTTACTAATTTATATTACAGACTTGGTTTTATATATTCTTGATTCTACAATGCACAGAGAAAATGAAAAATATAAAAACTTCATTACAGAAAATTATGATTTCAGTTGACTACAGCTTTTGAAATTTATAGTTTCAATATTTTGACATATTTAAAAGGTTTTTGGCCTTGTTGAGGTTCAGACTTTGCCTGCAATCAGTGTGATAGTAAGGGCCTTGCTGAATGTTTGAGGAAAGCAGATTAGAAAAGAAACTTGCTGGTGAGTTTTGATTTTCTCACATGCCAAATTATGTAAATTCACTCAAATTTATTAAAACATAATAATTGATGGGTGATCTTTTTAAATGATTTGTCTTCATCTAATAAATTAATCACAACAATCTTTATGATCTAATACCCAAGGAAATAATTGCTTCCACTCATCAATGATTCACATACATTAAAATCTTTTACTTTCTCATGTAATGCTTGAGCTGTTGAAATAATCTATATCAATGGTATTCTTGCAAATTTTCATTTTTCATGATATTTTTGCCAAAAGTCAAACAGCTAACATTTCAGAAATGTCTTTCATTCATTTTTTTAGTTATTTGCAATAACATATTAAGCCATGAAATAAAACAAATTTAGAATTTCTGTTGTCATTGGGCCACTGCGTTTTTCATTCCTACTCCAGTGCCTTGTCAACTTCATTACTGCATTCTTATTCAGTCAGTGTGACTTTGTATAGAGTGATCTTTCCCCCTGGGTACCTTCAGAAGAACAAAAGGTTGATACATTGTGATTGAAATAGAATTCCTTTAGAACTCATGTTTTGGGTTTGATGGGATTGTCATAAAAGACATTCTGCTCTAAGTGGTTACTGAGAGTGTTCTGTGTGGTCATTGCTCAGTGAACTTGGAAAGACCTCAAGCTTGTCTTCTTTTTCTGGGAGGGAAAGCTACAAGAGTATTTTTAATTCCTCAGGCAGGCAGAATAACCTGTGGATGAGGCCAGAACTAAAAATAAATACTCTTTGAGTGGTAATACACAGTGACTTTTAAATTTTTCCAGACTCCCCTTGAAGCAGTAACATTTGTCAGAATCACTGATTAAATTCTCAGCCATCTTTATATGCATCATAGTAGATTTGTGCACACTGAAAATATCACAGGTTACTCAACTTCAAATTTCCTATCCACTTTAAAATTTGCAAACTTTGCTTGATTCTAGTACAAAAAAATGATACAAAACAAAACAAAATGCAAAAAATAATCCTTGCAACCAGTGTTATTAGGGGAAGGTTGTCTTTAGTCTGAAAGGTCTACTATTGACCAGAATTTTAGTCCTCCTTTCATATAAATGCAATATATAAACTGACATAGACAACTCTTCTCTGTGCATAATGTTCTAGCATATTACAATTTTTGTGTAACAACAGGTTATTACTTGGATAAAACATATTTTAATTTTTTTTCTGATTTTTTCTTATAAAGTAGATTTTTTATAAAGTGGATTTTTTTCTTAAAAAGGGATAAAATATTTGGTAAGTGTATTTACTATGGCAATATGTTCCCAATGAAATACAATTTCTATTAGATTAACTTCTCAAATAAAAAATTCCTTTAGAATTCCTCAAAGTAGTTGGATAAATTATTGACTCACTGGAACAATAGCAAGCAAATATCTCTATAACGATGCTAGTAGCCCACATACACAACATAAAAAACATTAGTTTTAAAAGATACTTCTTTAAATAATTATGTCCCTACAGCTAAAGGATTTATCTTTCTTTCATTACTTTTCTATTTATTTTTATTTCAAATTAATCTTATATTTTCTTTCTACCTATTAATTTACTGATAATTAACTTGTAAGCCACTGATTTAACAATTTTCATAACTATGGACTACAGCTTTTCAAACTGCAGCCCTAATAAATTCTTCTTCCTTTCAGTTGTCTGGGGCAGATATTATGTAACAAAATATTGTAAGTAAAAAAGCATAAGGATAGATAACAGGAAGCAAGAAGGTTTTTTTTTTTTCCCAATAGGAAGAAGAGCAAGAGATGGAGGGAGGGAAGGAAAGGAAAAAGGATTAACAGTGAAACCAAGGCCTCATGATGGTAAGACTCATCACTGAGCCAAATCCCTATCCCTTTTTAAATTTTATTTTGAGGCAAGGTCTCTCTAAATTACCCAACCTGGCCTTGAATTTGCAGTCAGAAATTCTTACTCAACAAATATAAAAGTAAGCATAATTTGTAATTAGATGTCAATAAATTAAACTAGAATAAGCCCTTATAATCCACTTGGCAAAAGGAGACTACACATAGCTCCACCAGCTCAAATATTACAGCTTGCAGAGCCCCATATATATTAAAACATGATTTTCAGGGAAATGTCCTAATTTTACAATGTTTATTTAATATGGATTGATTGTTTTCACTGTTTTTCTAATTAGTCACCCAATCCTGCTCTTAAACATGAAAAGAAAAAAAGGGTACTTGAGGTATACTGACTTCTGTTATAGTTGATACATTGTGTCAACTTGAGAAGTTTAGAAGTTTAACTAAGAGAGGCAGCAGGGGGACCAGAATCCTTACTTTGTAAACATCCTCATCCTATGTAAGATGAGGGCAGGGGGATTCTGTGCTTCTACATCTGCCCTGAGGGTTAGGGCATGGCCTGCATACAGTATAAGAGAGGAAAGGAGGCTAGCTCATCCCATTTTGCTCTGGCTGCTTTTCCTGGTTGCTGCCTTGAGGTGTTGTTCCTATACCAAGCCAGCCTGCCTTGAGCCAGCTGATTAGGGACTGAAACCTCCACAAACAGTTAAATAAGCCTTTCTTTTCTTCATTGGGGTGTTGGGTATTTTGTCCCAGCAATGAGAGAGAAGGAACAGAGACAACTCCCTTATTCAATGTTATAAAAATTATTGCCTCCTTCAATCAGCAAATGGTAAATATTTACAGTAATAGATTTGATTAAAAGGTTCTGTTCAGAACACATTTTACTAGTTTCATAACTGTAGTGTTCCTTCATTTTGAAAGCAACATAGTGTGCATTTATTTTGTGACCCATAGAGTATAAAAACCTTGTTAATATAATATTTGTTAAAAAATATAGTATTTATTAGTAAGAAGCTAACAGTGTCCAACTTTCTCTAGGAACATAGATATGCTAGAATAGCAGTGACATCCTTCTTTGATTAGATTCATGTGGCATACACAGAGGACACAAACACGGAATTTCAAAAGAATGGGTAACTGGCATATAAAAAAAGCCATAACACATCAATAAAATTTCTGGGCATTAGTTAATCAACTGAGGGGCATTTTATTTTTGACATTGTCCAGATATAGCTATTAAAAATTTAAGCACTGCAATTGAGTTAAAATAAACTTTTAGGCATCTAGGATTCTAAAAAACACACATTCCAAGCTTTATAATTTATATTTTTAAATGAACTCTATATATTCTGTTCTTTATAAATTGGCTGTTTCACTGGAATGCTTCCAAAAAGTATAGAAGCTATAGTTATCCCATAAGTACTTCCAAAGTCTTTATTACTCTGCAAGATGGAGGAGTTTATTCTCAGGCTTTCTATATTCCCTAGATTATCTATGAGGTATCAATTATCTATATTTCTATATTCCCTGGATTATCATTTAGGTGTCCAAGGATCTTGGTGGAAGAAGAAATGTTCTTCCTGACTTCCTTATGTGACATCAAGGCAATGATTTTGGGTAGGTGCTATAGGAATCTTATTCAAAGTTTAAAAAGTTCACAGGCACAGAGTGTGGACCTTCCACTCATTATGATTTACATCATAAAATACAATCTATAAATTTAGCATGAATGCTTGCTAAAGTGAAAATAATACCAATGAGTTAAAAACAAATTCAGGGGTTAATGGCACATGTTATATACAGGAGAAAATGGGTTTCATTGTTGTCAGTTGTCACATGCTTCAGTGCTGTATAGAGTCTTCCATTTTCCAGACTCCATGGAGACATTTGGGGTATATTGGAATCAACTAATTAAACTGAAAAAAAAAAAAACAGTTTATAAGCTGTGAGTGACAGCAGCACTAATACAACTGATGGGACCTTAGGAAAGTTGTTGACACACACCCATTAGCCATAATACATTAAATTAAAGAGAAAATGCCAAATGCCAATCTCAGCAGAAGGTCCCAAAACTTGGGGCAATAGTCCAGCACTAGATGTTTTGGATGACAAAAGCAAATAATTCGGACATTGTCAATGGTCTGTTCACTGGTACAGCCAATAACCAGTCATCAATTTCTTTTCTTTTCAATTTCAAACTAAAAATGTTTTCTATTTCACATGAAATGTCAAATAGATTAATATGATCTACAGTCATGTTTCTATGAACCCACACTACAAAGCTTCATTGAGGAAACTTCACCCTTTAGAATTAAAAATAGTATCGAGAGTAACCAAAGAATACATTTTACTTCTGAAAATGCACATTGCTGGACTTGTGAACTCAGTATTCACTGAAAGTTTTAACTCCCTTATTGGCCTTAGGCTGCAAAACACAAAAAGTGTCAATAATATGACTTACTTAGACCAGTACAATTTAATAAATGGACTACAGTACATTTAAGCTATTAATCAAACCTCAGGAGTAAATTTCTTTACAGGCTGTTTCCTGTTCTAAACTTTGATTAATACTGGCATTGAAGTTTCACCCTTTCTTCTTTTCTCTTTTGCCCTTATCTCAGCACAAACTAAAAATAAAACTCAGGCACTTTCCCACTCCTTTATCATCAACAAGGAATTCAAATGATATAGTCGGTTGGTCAACACAGCAACCCTTATTTTGGGACACACTCCTTAACCAGTGACAGCCCCTACTCTTCTCTGCCACATTTTCATTCCTGTATGGGAACCTGGGCACTTTTTCCATAAAGCCTCATTATGTGAGCAACAAAACTTTGTATGGCATTGCAGTGTATGCGTATGAGTATGCCTGAAGTTAGCTACAAGTAAATAATTTAATGTAAATTCAAAGCAGTCAAAGTTACATACTATTAAAACACAATGAATCCAAAATATTCAAGTGATCAAATATGTTATAATTTATAAAACCAATAAGGGACAATTTAATAACTATTCCCTTATGTTCGTCCCACTAATGTAAGTAATTATATTCACCTTAGACTACAAAATGAGATAGCATATTATTGTAGTTACAAAAAAAAAAACCTAAAAGTTTTTGAAGCAAAGCTTTAGATATTTAAATGAAAATTTAAAATATGTAAAGAAGTTTAGGTTTTCCATAAAAATTAACTCTCCACAGTAATTCAAATGAGACAATATAGAGTTGAAAATCATCAGTGTCACATTGTAAATTTTTCCTTATCTAATTATTTCATGGATATATTTAATTTAAGCTTTAAAAATTCAAAAATTGTAAACAAACCAAAATATTTTCATGTATTCAGGATAAAAATAAATCATATATGAATGACTTACATTTCCACTGCGACATGTAGAATAAAATTGCAAAATTTTATAATATGATTAAATGCTAGTAATACCTTATGGTTTTCATATCATGAAATTTGGATTCAAAGTCAAAAGTCATATGTGATATCCTTGATTTCTTAAACAATTTATGACTTTTCCAGTTCATATAAAAGATTCAAAAAGTTGTGTTAAAAGTGTTAAAAGGCCTGGGGATTTAGCCCAGCAGCTAAAGCGCTTACCTGGTGAGCGTGAGGTTGTGAGTTTGATCCTTGGTACCCAAAAGAAAAAAAAAAATGTTAAAAGGTTGCTATTAGAAATAAGACAATAATGAAAGTGAAAATATTGCTCACATAGAGTCTGACTTACTTAAGGTCTTCATTAAAATCCAGGTATAATCTGAAATGATTCTAGACTAAGAAAACATTTATAAAACATGTGTGCTTCTTTGCTTCCTAGTGCAACATTAGAAAATAACCTCATCTCTCAAATGCTGTCATAGGGGCTGGGGATTTAGCTCAGCAGCCTAAGCAACTACCTTGCAAGCGCACAGTCCTGAGTTTGATCCCCGGAACCCCCCCCACACACACACACACACAAAAAAAAAAAAAAACATACTTTATAAATTCAGACTACTATGATCCCAGAACCTGAATGGAAGAGACATCATATTCAGTTTGCTCCATCAACTCTCAGGTACAAATAATGTCAGAAAGTCAACGCTTATGTACTTCTCAAGAATATTACTTTACTTACAAGAATAAGAAAGTATTGACTTCCAGCACTGATGAAACTGTTAACTCTCATTAACTTAACATGGATACTTAAGACTGACATTGGATTAGTCCTCTTGATTCCCTGACTTTTTGCTTGTCATCCTGAATCATGTTTGAACAAACTATCCTTAAACTTGCAATTTCTTTTTTTATATTCTTCTACATCCATTTGGATAACCTGCCTAATTTCTGCAAATAGATCAGAACCTGAAGGAGCAGAGAATAATAACTGTAAGCCTGGCAAGGGCAGAGGTCACACCTTACAGAAGCAGGTAAGGAGCTGTGTAGGGAGACCAGGTAGTGCACAGGAGGAGGCCTGTGAGGAGAGACCCAGTGAGAAACAGCAGCAGTACCGAGCAGGCAGAGCTGAGTCTGCGATGGCTGACTGGAGTATCAGTCAAAGCCCGAATGGATTTTTAAATTGAACACCATTTAATTTTTGAGATCAATGGAGAAGTTCTTACATTCTCTCACCATAATATTTCTGATCATGTTCAGTCCTAAATAAGATTAAATATGAAATCTGTGATAGGTAATCAAAAGACAAACATGCATAAATAAACTACAAATTTATATTTTAAATAATAATTGGTTATAAAGTGTTGGCTACAATGTCTTGGCAAATATGTTTCAGCCTTTTTGTCTTTAAATATAAAAAAAGTATTCCTTTTGACCATCATCTTCTTTATTTTTTACTGCTTTTTGATATTTTCCCCAAAAGTCTTCCAAATAGAAGACACTTCTGATCTTTATAAAATAAAATAGAAATATTTATATTTCAACCTGGAAAAAAATTCTAGAAATAAACGAAATTTATTCTAAAAGAGATCAATAAATTCCAAGTAACTGAAGTTAGTCTAATGGATTCTGGAAAGTTGCTATTACTGAGACTAGGAATGCATTCCCTCTGCTCTTTCACCTCCTCCAAAAGTCAAAGGAGAAGGAACAAAATGTTTTCCCTTAAAAATGTCTTACATAAACTTTAAAGGTATAATTTAGGTACAAATTCCTCATGTAATCCTTGCTTTTCAAGACACTAATGCAAGGTACTATCATTGAGAAAAATCAAAGTTTATGAGAGGCGTTTCCAGTGTATGCAACTATTTTATTGTTATGTCCTAGGAACACAACATGATAGCTTCCTACTTCATTTTATGTGCATAATTCAAGATTGCTAACTGTTTTACATAGTGTTGTAAAATGTGTCTCTAAATGCTTGCATTCTTACATGACTGATACTCTAGACTGTACATCTACTGCTAGGATCGTCTCATTTTTCCTCCTTCAGTGTCTGCCAATTCTGTTTGTGAATTTGATTGTGTGATAATTTATGTGAAATTCTAGAGAATTTTTTCCTCTTATGACTGATTTACTTCACTTAGTGTATTCTCTTCCAGGTTCATCTGTGTTGCTGTTTATAACAAGATGTCCGTCTTTTTTCCATGACTAAGTAATATTGTATTGGGTATACATACCGTATGTTTTTTTCTTCATCCATCAATGGACACATCATTTATTTTCATACTATCACTTATGTTTGCATTATGACTACTGTAAATAAAGGTATAACAAATAATGGTATAACAAATATATATATATATATATTCCACTTCAAGACACTGATTTCAAATTCTAACAGGAGTGAGGTGTTATTTTAGTGTGACCTTATTGTGGTTTCGATTTGCATTTTTTTGATGATTCATGGTGGTGGATATAAGAGGTCAATTTTTTTCCATTTATATTTCTTCAAACAATTGTCTGTTAAAGTCCTTTGCCCATTTTCAGATATTTACTTTTCATCTTGACATGGAGTGCTAAGAGTTATCTATATATCTCTCTGTATTTTGGATATTAACTCCTTTTATATATGACTATTAATTTCTATATTCAGCTCACTAATTGTTACTTTATATATTTAGGTGCTTTCAAGGTTATGGGTATATACTTTTCACTTTAATATTTTTCTGATGCATTACTCTTTTATCATTGCATAAGGCCCTTTTGATCTTTAGTGACAGTTTCTGAATGACATGTTTAGTCTAGTACATACCTTCATTTTTCTCCTGTTTGCCAATTGTGTTCTATTTCTGTTCCTTAAGTCTAGAGTGCATCTATTGGAAGAAATTTATAAAAAATTCAGTCACTTTACCTTTTGATCAGTTTATACTCAATTTGCAATCAATTTGTGTTGTTTTCCATTAGTCATTTCTTTTAACATCTTTTCTGGTGCTGTCTTTATGATTTGTTGATTTCTTTTAAGTGATATGATTTGATTCCTTTTTTCTCATGTTTTTACATATATTTTCTTTAGGTTTTCACAATTTTAACACTGACATTAATGATTTGTGAGACATAGTATATTACTACAAAACTGAGAGTTTAAAAGAATCACATGCACTCATATGGGATTTATTCAGTTCTTACCTACTAATCAGTGAATTAATTTAAATATTATTGTCCTTCACAGATCATAGATTTTTAAGTAAATACTTACCTTGATCACAGATTTCATATGTTTAATAGAAGAAAATACACACTCAAATGTAAATGGAGAGTCTAAAACCTTCTAAAACATAAATTGTTATTTTTACTACAGCTTCAGATTTTAAACACCAAATGGGGTAACCTCATTACCTATTTTGCACTACTTTAATTTCTATCGTGCATTGTTATAAAACTTAAATGATAATTCACTAGTTTTATTTCATAATTTGTATAAGAATAAATTTTCCCTATACATATATGAAACTATTCAAAGATGCACATAAATTGATATATATTGTTTTCATACCTCCAAATGCTTTGAAATTCTATTTGTCTCAACACATGTATGCAAACTCGTTTGGAAAAAAAAATTGTTTAAAGCTAAAATACGTAAAACATTAGTCACAAACGGGTTATAGCTCAGCAGCATAAACGCCTTTTGGCAACTGCAAGGTCCTGAGTGCAGTTGCTGGTACCAAAAAAAAAAAAAAAAGTAGTCAAAGAAACACTTGGTTAAACTTTTGTATGAAAGTTTTTTCAAATACTTAACTGGACTGCTATATAATTATGCTTTTATCACATTCATTGTAAAAAATATATCACTAATCACTTTGCTGATTTGTAATTAACTTTTTTATTTTAAAAGGAATAAAACAGAACTTTCTAATCTTCCTGGTGAAGAAATGTTTAAAGATAGAATTTCCTTAAAATATCTAGTAATTAACAAGCTAACATTTGTGTCAGGTTTTCAAAGATACCAATGTGTCTGTAGAAAGAAGAAGGATCTTGAGGTTGCTTGTCAGTGTTTACTTCCATTTTCCTCAGGGTTCCAGAACAGAAGCTTGAGCTTCCAGCATCCTTCTCTTCTCCAACACAGACTTGTACCCAACACATCCAGAAGTTGTATTTTGCATTCTTTCACCATTGATTCCACAGGTGTCAATTGTAATCCTACTCTGTGAATCCACTATGTATCATATCTATCTATAGTATGTACATAAGATACATGTATATACCTAACTTGTTCTAATTGATGTATCTCTTTTAATTTTCTTCATCCTTACAATCAAAAGTGAATTGCCATAATCTTAAAATGCTTATTAAAACAAGATTAGGTTTGTAAACATGGTAAACATACACAATAAGTACAATAAACACAGCAAAAATAAAAGCAAAGCATTGAGTCTACTGGACAAAAAAATGCTTAAGCAAAAGAAAGATAATGCAATAAGGAATAAGAAGGAAATATTTTTATAAGCTTCCAAAAATAAGGAAATGAATTGTATTAATTTATTAAATTAAACACACAAATAAAAAATAGTTTTAAAAACTCAACTATATGTTGCATACAAGAAATTCACATAAATTCTTAAAGCCTGCACAGGCTAAAGGAAAAGGTTTGGGAAAACACACCATGAAAATGGAAACCAAAGGACAGCAGCTAGAGCTTTACTGTCTAAAAATAGACATTCAATCCAAAGGTGAAGAGTCAAGGAAGTTCAGTATACAAAGGAATCAATTCAGCAACAGTATATAACAGCAATAATTGTGTTTGGAACCATTATTTTAGTACCTAAATATATAACGCAAATGTTAATTGATCTAAGAGGGAAAAATAGACTGTAGTACAGTGAAATATGAGTTTTTAACACATATTCTTAGCAAAATTTAGACAACACAGAGAGAAAATCAACAAAGAAACCACAAAGTTAAATTGCATCCTAAGCAAAGCTAAACTGCATCCTAAGCAAAGTTACATGTTAGCAACGTCTAACAGAAGATTTTGTCCAGCAGTTCTTTTCAGTAGTGTGTGGAATATTCTTCAGAATGGGTCACTTGCTATGGCACAAAACAAATATCAGAAACCTCCAAAAAATTAGTCACATTCTTCTGAGGCAACACAATAACACAAAAAATATTTTTAATGTATTCTAATTATTGCTTCTTTAATCTTATGGAAATAAACATGATGATGTTGATGTTAGATTTAATTTCATCCTTACTGTGTTTGCTGGTAAAATTAACAGTTATGAATGATTCATTTAATTTCCATGAATTTCTTTAAACTTGTAGTTAGTAACATTGTTTCACCACTTACTGTATTAGATTGTATTTAATATTCAAGGGATTATAGAAAATGAAAATTAATATTTATGTTATTTAGGAAGTCTGATCATTTATAAAAGCTAGCTTATTTTAGGTGACTTCGTTTTATTCAAAATACATCTGTATATTAATGTACACAGCAATATAATTTCATACAAAATATTATATTCCTTGATTTACAAGTATTAAATGTTTTTCAGAGTGAGATCTCTGACAGGGTGCAATGAAGAATAAGACATTTGATTGTTATACACAAAAACACATTCTAAGGAGCCCCATACTATTTCTTATTGATTTCTTGCCTACCAAATAATAAAAACATTTAAAACTAAATATTGAAATTATTGAAATATTGAAATTATTTTCAGAAATGTCACTGTATTTCAAATGAGAAGTATTCAATACTAGCGATGTTTTATTTTTATCATTTTGTTAATGCTTCTTAAAATATGATTAAAATAACATCAATAAAAATATTTTGCAAAGTTCACAATTTTTCGCTTCATAATTTTTTAGATAGGCACAACCTCTAGTCCTGAACAGTATATTTTCCTCTAATTTATTTCTAAAATTCTACATAAATCCCTGACTGAGACCCTTCCTAAAACCGAAACTAGTTTTTACATTCAATGTACTTATACACACACAGAAAGCCATTAATTATTCTCCTACATATGTTTGACATTTAGTGAATAATAATTTTTCTAAGTCTCACCCTGTATAATGGGCTCTGAGATATTGCAATACTATGGGGAGGAAGTGTAATAAAGTTAGACACACAGTGCTAGCTGAGTAAAGTCAGAGAGAAAAGAAATACAGATGAATGGTAATGGAACTAAATCTCTCTTCTCAGGACTCTCTTATTATTTATTTGGTGTTGCTACACATACAGTATCTTTTTAACATTTTAGGTGGGCATGGTGGTGATGAATCAATGGTAATGTAGTAATGTCAACATTATTTTTGATTTATTAAATTAGATTTATAGCAAAAGTTTTGTCAGTTTCTCATTACTACTTTTCATCCATTTGCAGTGCTCTGAGAAAATCAGTATTATGATGAAAGCTACATCTTATGCGAATTTGTTATGGTTTATGTTCAGATGATGCCCCCAAGCCTCATGCAAACATGAATATAGCCAAATCTAGTGTTTGTGATTGGTTCATTGAGTAGCACTCAGATTGGTGGTATAAGTGCTACATCTGCCCAGGAGTGGAGCCAGCACACATTCTAACAGTGGGAAGAAGGCATGTGTTATCATTCTCCTTTGCCTGTTTCATGCTCTGCTTCAGGGGTGGCCATGAACTGCTGCCCCTCAGGAAAGTCATTTTGCCTTGGAGCCAGCTAAAGCTTGTAAGAAATAAACTTTCCCTCCCCTAACTTTGGACATCAGGCATTTTGTCTCAACAACAAGAAAAAAGTGCAACTAAGACAGAAGGCATGGATATAGAATCACCATTTAAGAGACTGACCTGACTCATGAGATTCTGGGCTGAATTTAACTGAAGTGTTTCTTTATTTTTTTTTTAGTTACTTTTTTATTTTAAAAAGAATAAAGAAGTCAGAAAAGAAAAACAAAAACCAAAAGAGACAAACAACAATGACAAACCTAAAACAATAGTGATATAGGCTTTCAAAACAGAATGAAAAAAATTTAACAATGATTTTTATATTGAATATCTTTTTTTCAAAGAAAAAAAGAAAAAAACAAAATATAGAAACAGAATAAAAGTAGAATAATACAGAATTTAAAAAATTAACGTCATAAAATTGCTAGTTGATACATTACACATTGTCATCTTAAACGTAGTTGTCAGTCACAAAATCAAAGCATAAAAAGTGGCTAGACACTCAAACATTGACAGTGCAAACCCTTCTGTTCCATGATCTAACAGAAATTTAGTAATATGGTCAGTCATCTATCTTATACACTTTACATACCGTTATATCTTAGAGCACTTTCTTTCCCTTTCACTTTTACAATATCTATTTAACTGAAGTTTTAAAAATTGAAGGGATAAGAGTTTTCTTGAGACACAGAATACTCACTTAACTCATGTGAATATTTTTATTGAGAGTAGTAGCTTTGAATGTGATGTCCTGTGATTAACTCTTGACATTTTCATAATTTCTGACAGAGTAATAATAAATTTTGTTTATTTTGACACGTTACTGATTGATGACTTCATTTCGTAAAGTTATTTTAAATCATTGTCTATTTTTTTCATCTCTAAGATATGTGGAATAGTACAATGTTTTTCATAGTATAACTATAAGAACAAGATCAGAAGACTAAGCCACTGATGAAGTTAGTGCATAGTGATCTGATAGTTTTTCAAATGCCGCCTCTGAAGTCATGAGACTTTGGAGGGACAACTTAAGTCAAAAAATTAAGACGACATTATTGCTCTAAGACTAAGAATTGGAAAATCACTCAGTTAAATATGTGATCACTCAATTTTCAAAACTGGGTAGCAGTTTTTTGCCAACAGTCAAGTTCATTTTATAGATACTTCATAGCTTAGTTAATTAGCACATTGTTTTTCAAATGGTAGGAATGTAAATGCAGTCAATCTATTTTTCAACTTTTAGTGTTAGTAGCAAATATAAGACAAACACAAATAAAGTAAGTCTTGTGTCTAGAATTTTTTTTTTATTACACTCTTCTAGCCAGTTGTATATTTCACATTTTAGGAGCAAATCTACTACCCTAAGGAAGTCTATGCTACAAAAAGCATCTGTTAGCTTTTGTCAAATTATCTGTTATTGATGTGAAAGTAAAATATCTAGAAGAAAGAAAATGAGATGCATTAACCTCAGGCAACAGATCCTTATGACTAGTTGTGAATTTGCACCATACAGACTAAGAGAGTCCAAATGTTACATATGGTGTTACACATGACTAAGGCAAACTGTGTTGTCAAAAGACGATGATAGCAGTTTTATCTTTCTTCTAAAGCTCTTTTATTAAGCATTACTTCTATATTAGGACAGATGTGATTTTTTTATGGAAAGAAACTAAATGCTCTGTTTCATAGTCCTCAGTGGTAAAATGGGATTTTGTTATGCATCTTGGGGAGAAATTCTTCAACAGTTTTCTCAGTAGTTTAGACAAAATTCTAACTACCATTCTAGGTAGTGTATTAAATTGAAAATTAAAAGTTTGGTGCATATTTCAGGGACCAATATCCCCTCCTGTAATTCCATAGCATACAAACCTTTACATTTTGGTGAAAATAAGAAATAGTTCTGATTTTCAATGATCCATATAATACCTGTCCTTTCAGTATTTTAATTAGGGACAAAATGATGCATACCCATGTGGCAGTTGAGATTGGAGGATAATGTTTTTCTGTTTATCTTTAGAGTTTCAATCAAAGTAAAAGATCTGGAATTTATAGGATAGGATAAAAAATATAGTGAATGTTTACATTTTTTAAAAATTGTAAAGGTAAAAGAGACTGTCTTATGTCCACTATTATTGGGATAAAATATGAGACACTCAGAACATAGGGAGTGACAGGTTTATTTTTGTGGGAGTTTCAGTCTATAGTCAGCTGTGGCCAAGGCAAGATGGCAGGGCAGAGCTAATTGGAGCGGAGAACTGCTCACTGCATGGCAATAGGAAGCAGAAAGCATGAAGAGAGAAACTATGAAGGGAGATAAATTTTTCCAGACCAGAACTCCAGTGACACATCTCCTCTAATAAAAACCTGTCTCACAACAGCCAACCAAGCCACCCTAACACCATAATATAATCACCTGCAAAAGTTAAGAGGTTATGGGTTGCGTTTTATGTTAAACTATATGACAGACTATGTTGTTAACTCCTCTCAAATTTTCTTCTCAATTCAAACAAATGTATCCTATCGCTTTTGCTAACGTTCAGTAGACATAAAAGTCCTCTTCCAAAATATCTTTACTAGTGTTGCTGTCGCTGCCTGGATCTCCTGAGTTAATTCAAAATGTATTTTGTCTATGATTGACTTTGAATAAGAGCCAGATGGCCAAAGGTGCCACATATAGGAATAAAGTATCATCCCATAATGTTTTTTTTTTCCCCTGCTGGATAGTGCAGGAAAATTTATTGTTTTTCATCATACTTTGGGACATTCACTGTGTATTTTCATCACACCTCACATTCAAAGTTCAAGTTTGATAACTGTTTCAGAAAAAGATATTAGAGTAAGTTATATATAACAAATTCCCATTTCAGTTTAACTTAACAAGTATTAAATCTGGTTTCCAAACCTGGATAATTAAGTGCATCTTTGAGAAGGGAAATTGATCTGTGCCCTTGAGCTTAGGAGGGCAGCAGAGGGCTCTGCACTTTACTTTTGTTTTGAACATTATTAAATTGTAAGTTCACATTTCTAACTTAATTATGTCCAAAGGATCCAAAACCTCCTTTTTCAAGGGCATTTATTTTGAGCTACTTGTAATTGTTCATTTGTTACACCTGTCAAATCTCTTCAGGGATGTCCCAAGGTACAGAGGATCAATCAATATAGGTATCTCTTTTTTCAAGGAATTTATCATTTAATTCGATAACTAAAACTGTAAAAAACTAAACAAAATTTTACTGAGAGAAACACAATATATCTGTATGGAAAACAATGTTTTGTCTCACAGAGAAAGGACAAACCAATGCAAATAGGGAATGATTTCTTGGGGGCAGTCATATCTGAAAGGGGAAAGAACACTACAGATGCAATACAATGTATATCATTTTGTATCTGGACCATTAAAACATCTCAATGTCTATTCCTCAGACAATTTTATTCATTAATTTTACTATTGAAACAACTGAATTTAAATGGTTACAGTGTTTCCTTAAAATTGTTTAAATGTTTCATTAATTATTATGTATTTCACTTTCACTGTATGATATATAGTATATATCTTATAAATATTTAGAGTGTTTTTGTGTTTGTGTTTGTGTTTGTGTGTGTTAGTACATGCGATTTTGAGAGAGGATCTCACTATGCAGTTCAGGCTCTTGTTAGCCCAGACTGGTCTCAAACTTGCAACAATCTTCCTGCCTCAGCTTCCAAAATACTGGGATCACATGCATGTGTCACCACATCTGGATGAATACATATTTTAAACATTTATGTTTTTCTTGTGCATCTTATAAGAGTATATAGAATATAAAAATTAATATATGTTCACTGTATAGCTTACATGATTTAAAATATTTAATCAATACATTTGTATTGTATATGTCTTTTTTGTCTTATGGTAACACACACAAAAGTTTATAATAAATATTTTAAGCTAAAAATGTACAAGTATATGTTGTGGGAAATGTGATACCAGAAATAATATTAATTTTGCTTCTGGAAATGGATTATTTGCATTTAATAGAAATAAATTAACAAATTTCTTTCTCTGAAATATGGGTCAAGAGATAGTCTCATATTAAATATGAAAAAGAATAGGAAGATTAATTTTTACATCAATACCTCTTGTGATAGTAAAAATATCATTTGATTCACAATCATTATTACTCCCCAAAGTTGGGATATTGCATTAAAATGTAATTCAAGCACTGATAATATAATTTGTGTCAAATCAAAAACAGATGAGAATTTTTATTAGGGATAATTATAAGCAATTTATTTATCCTTTATTTTTCAGTTCATTCCATTCTTTGTTTTTCCCTTTTCTTCATTTCAACATACCCAAAGACAATATAATTGCCCTTAAGCCAGGACATGATGTTAACAGTACAATTATGAAAGCTGTGATCATGTCTCTCTGTGAAATAATTGTTAATTACTTCTTTCACATTGTGTATTTTGTGAGCAAGTATGATTGCTCAAAAATGACCTCCTGTGCTACTATTGATTGCTTAGATGAGAGCCTGACTAGGATCATAGCCAAACCCCTTCTGAAGACCTATTTTTGTCACTCCTCTTGAGAGAAGTCTGTGCCAGCAACACCTTCCCAGTTCTTCCCATAATCTCCAGGGTTTCAGTTGCTGAATAACTGTATTTTCTAGCCCATTCATGCAGCCTACTGATAAACCAACTCCTCATGTTCTGGTTCCCACACTCACATGTCTTCTCATGTGTTTATCCTTTAACAAGAAAAGCAACAGAGGCTTAGGGGATGAAGAATATCACGCTTGCCACTTGACCTGTAAATGTCTTCTATAAACTCATTATTTTTCTATGCTACATATTTTGGGCAATTTTGTTAACATTACACAAAGATCTTTAAGACTCATCTAGAATTATAACAATGGAAATCGATACTCTTATGGTGTACATGAATTCATCAAAAGTCTATCTACACATACTATACCTAAGCAATAAAAACAATTTGATTGGAAAATGTGAACGTGAAATATACAGTATCTGGGAATATTCTCAAAAGTAAAACCATAACAAACCACACACCAAATTGCATTCATGTGTTGGATTTTTATGAGCCCATTGATCTATTGAAATTTAAATGCTTAACACAGAATTGTGATTATCATTGCTATTGTCACTTCTCCTAACAAAATTGACCAATTTAGACTACCACTAGAAGACCAGGCTTTGATGAAAACAATAGAAATACTACAGTAAGTCCTCTTGAACCATAGCTGCTACCAGATTCCAGGTGATGTTCCTCGTTTCGCTGCCAGGTCCTAAGTACTATCTGGCCTCCCTTGCCTCATTTGACTATTGGCCTTTTTCTTTGTATCTTGCATCATAGTAATCAAAACTGCTGTAGTTTCTATCATGGCAAGTACAATACCAAAGAGAAAGAGTCTAGCTCAGGGTACACTGTGCTGACAGAGCCCTACTGCTGAGAAGCTGATATTAATGGTTTTTAGAGTTTTAACCCGGGGTTTTCCACCCAAATATTCTCATGCAAGAAGTCTGAGCTACATTTTTCCTTCAGCAGAGGCCTGATCTTCCCCTAATAAGTTAAAAAGTTCATATCATGTAAGACAATAAAAATATAGATTATGAAATATCAGTAGTAAATGAGAGAGGAGAATGAGTTTTTAAATTTAGGGACATTCAAGAGAGACTTAATTGAATATGAACAAGACATTGTTTACCAAGTATAGCAGCCCATTTACAAAACAAAAAAACAATATGAAATTGTCCCTTGATTTTTCTTTAAAAATGATGTATGAAAATGTTAAGTGATAAGAGGAGCAATATATTTTATTTGAGACTTACCTTACGTTTGTAAAATTATGTGTGGGTCAGGTTATTTGCAGGTAAAAACATGCCAAGATTACTCAATATTTCCTACTAACAAATATATACACATGGTCATGTTTTCCTAGAGCTGAAGCCTAAAAACACCGCACATACTGTCCATGCTTAGCATTTTTACTTCCAGAAGCATTTTGCTGCAATTAATTTGAACTACTTGAATCCTCTAAATGAGCTCATGATCCTTTTATACATTTGCTGCTGACATTGTTTTTATCTAAAAAGTCTTCCTTTTTCATTCTGGACATTAAACTCCTAAGTATGCAGACATCCTCTTAAGCCATGCATTTAAAAGAAAGTTTACATCTTTTTTAAAAAAATTTTACCATTGTCTGCCTCATTTATCAAAATTATATTCTGAAGCACAGTGGTCTGTGTTTGTACCAGTCCTTCCCACTTTCAAACCTCCAATATATATATATATATATATATATATATATATATATATATATATATATGTATTGGTTCATAATCACATTTAAATCCCTGAGAAAAGATATATTCATGTACTATCTTCATAGTAAATACCTTTGACTCTTTAAACTCAACATAACCTAGTATCCTAAATTATAACCCCTGGTATCTCCCTCAGTTTTTCATTTAAATCTGTTTTCTTAATAAATATGTGAAGGACAGTGAGAAAAATAGTTTATAGTCTCATAATGATTTTATCTAACATAGAGATAACTTTTCATTGTTATTATAGTTTCCTTAGAGTTCTCAAGGAATTTTTAATTTAGGTACCTCAGTGAAACACTACACTAAACAAATTCATAAATACATTTTCTTGGGAAATGAATAAAATGACCTCCTCTTGTCCATACAATTAAATATGTAAAATTTTCTATATGTAGCAAACGTTTAAGAAATTAAAAGAGAAGAAATTATGGTAGAAAGTCTGCTTGCATATTCCAATTTTTCCAAACTCCTAAATTTAAAAGAAACTCAGGTTAGTTTCTCAAAGCAAACAACCACATGGCAAAAACTATTTGTTTGTTTGTTTTTGTTACCAGGGATTGAACTCACAACCTTGCGCTTACCAAGCAAGAGCTTGAACCACTGAGCTAAAACCCCAGCCTGCAAAAACTATTAAATACAGATGTGGTGAACTCCCATTAAGAAATATGTTAGCATACCATGATACAAGAGGGAAAAGTAATATCTAATTGTCCCCTGAGTGTCCTTTAAAAATAATCCATAACAAAGTGTTAGGAAATTTGTAGAGCAATGTAATTGAATTTTGTTTATTTTTCGGCAACTCTGTATAGTTCTACTGCAAGTGTATTTACAGATAAGAGTCTGCAGTTTCCAGCACCTGGATATGCTGTGTATTTGAGGAAATAGTGGTGCTAATTATGCTGACTCATCACTATATACACTGAAACGTATCAAATTATTATACTCTTTAAACATGCATAAACATTATGTGTTAATTGAAAATAAAATAAATTTGAAAACAATTTACTTTTTTTCTAATTTGTTCAATTTATGCATACAGCTGAAAATATATGGGTTTATAGTGTTAATGATCTGCTGTCTTCAAGATATGATAGAGCACTGGAGTAGAGGAGCTCATATATCTGGGTTAACAAGAAGCAACATAAATTAGTCTGAATATTTGCGAAATGGCTTTAAATTTTCAATGTAGGTTAAATCCTTTTAATGTGATTATAAAAATTAGACTGTTTATATTTTAACTCTGTGATATAATTTATTTACTTAAGATCAAATAATTCTGTGTTAGGTGCTTAGACTATAAAATAGTCTATCAATCAAACTTTTCCTCCAGGTGAAATATATGCATTAATACACTACATACAGTTATTCCTCATTTAATGATCTACCTGTTCAACAACTATTTGGACTTAAAACCAAGGCACACTGCTTGGAGTTACAACCCACCTTTTTTCTCGTAGAGTCCTGTATAACATTTTTACAAACCTTCAGTGTTTTGTTTTGTTTTGTTTTTTGTACAGAACACCTTATTTATGAAGGACTGTGATTTTTGTTGATTTTATTATACAGTACTGTAGTTTTATTTTCCACTATACAACACAATACTGCATGTAAGAGCTACACAAATAGAAGCAAAGTCATGAAGTTTCAGTTTCTTTCAATCATATCTTTATTCTCAACATCTTAATGTACATACTGCATATAATTCCTCATTTAGCGACCAATTCATTCAACGACTTCCTGGCAGGAACCAAACTTGGTCATTAAACAAGGCATCTCTGTCTGTGCACACATACGCACTTGTGTGTGTGTGCGCACATGCAGAACTTATTTGTTCTTTAATTATCATTTAAAATTTCATCAAGGAGAAATAGGAGAAAAGGAGAGAAATAATCCTCCTTCTTGTACCTCTCCCTTTTAGACAGGTAAATTGGTAGGTAGGTAGATAAGTATTTTTCAGTCTTTCAAAGATCATCTTTCTGGCTTCCTTTAGTCATAATTAACTCACAGTTTGAAATGATATGGAAGAGAGTGTAGACTATAAGTGGAATGCAGAAATTTCTCTTCCTTTATGAAAAATGATTTCCAAAAGTTGGATGGGTTCTCTCTAGTGTTGTTTAAGGTAGTTATCCAATAGTGTGCATGACTATTGCTTATTTTGGTTTTGGTTTTGACATGACTTCTTTTGGAAAACTAAATAAAAGAAATAGAATCCTGATGTAATAACAATAAATTTGAAAGTGTCAAGTTGCTAAAAACATATTGAGGTATATAAAATATCTATCATAAAACATCTATCATACCTATCATGTAAATATCTATCATATCTGTCCTAAGAAATACCCGTTACAATAACAACTAGCAGGAGATTTCTTTCTTTTGGTGGTTTCTTGCCTTCTCTTCCGTGCTCATGTCTTGGCAGTAGCAATGTGGAATAGTATGTTAAACCTGTTTGATAAAGGAGTTATCTCAACTGGTATAGGACAACATACACATCGTACAGGACAACTTTAGAATTCTAGCTGCCTGACAAAGTGTTGTGATTTATTCTTTTTCAGAATCAGCACCAAAAATCCATTATCTAATCCTAACTCAACCTCCATCCTAGTGTCCTGACAGTTCATAGCACCTTTGTATGAATAATGAAATCTTTGCCTTCTTGTCTTACCAATATTTTAAGATCCTTGGTAGGAAGAGATATTACCTCAAACATAAAGTAAAAAATGTCTTTGAAATCTGAAAATCATAAGCAAGCGTTGTACATGAAGTAGCACCCAAAAAGAAAAATAATGGAAGAATCACTCATTAGTATAAAAATGTGACTCTGCTCCCAATAGTGATGAAATAACACTTCAACAGAGTTTGTTTCATTCTAAAGGAATATTTTGTTTTCTTCACTAATGGAGATTACTAAGGGACACTGTAAATACATAATGTGACAAAAATAAAATTTGTCACTGTGAAAAAATTAAGACCTTTAATATGTAATAAAAGCATTAAATTGAAAACAGATCCTTTTAAGTGTGTTTATAATCCTAAAGTCAATATTTTTGACTTGAAAAATCATACACTGTTATTAGTGGGTGAGAAACTGATTTATTTATTTATTTACACAATTATGTTTATCAGGCTAAAAAAACATTAAAAGGTCTTTTTGTAGCCGTTATGCCATGGAGTTACATTTTAGTCTTACTTCTAGAAATAAAAATGTTATTGAAATATGTATTGTTCATTTACTCAAATGCTTATCTAAATTTTCTTTAAGTCTAAATGAAACTTCATATGAAGTTATTGGTGATCTATTTCTTACCAAGAATGTAAATCAAATCAACCATTTTATTATTTTATTAATTTAGATATTTCCAAACTAATTAGAAAATGTTTACCATACAGAGTAATCTATACTATTACTGTTTCTTTACACAATCTTATGAAATTGTACAGTTTTTATAATATTTCATGTCAGTGTAAAATGAGATATTACATTGCTGAATATTGGACTTGTTTTTATGATCCTATTTTAAAATTGTAATGCACATTATTTGGGTGATCAAAAAGAGAAATAAATCAGTAGACTATTTGCCCAAATTTTTGTTCAATTAAACAAAACTAATGTGTCATAAAAATGTCCACGATGTATCAGTAGTTTAGAAATAACTTTTTAACTATAAATTGAAATTATTAGAGAACAATGAAGACAGTCAGTAAAAGGATCGTCTTCATCACTTGATTTTTATTATCAGTAATTGGCAGATGTATTATACCCTGATTCTGTTTTGCTATGTGCGATAAAATAAAAGTTACTTTATAAATTAAACATTGTAGAGAATTCTCAATCAGTAACAAAATAAAACAGTAATAGCAATGTATTTTATAAAAAAAATCATGTGGAAATCTTCTCTCTGAAGAGAGTCAAGAAAAATAATATTTTCAGACTGTAAATGACCCAAGATAACAGAAAAAATTGGCAAGTTGAACCCTGTATATATGGAGACTTCCACAGTTTTGCATTTGTTCAGCGATGTGCTTATGATTAATCATTTGTAATAATGAAGTACTTCAAGACGGTGTTAAGAACAAGTAATTAGTGTCTTCTACATCTGTAGCAACTTTGTAGTGTATGAAAATTTAAAGCACCCCATCACTTTAGAAGTAGAAGAATAAAAAAAGATTCTTACTTGGATTTCAACAGCATTAGATTCATGAGAATTAGCCTATAATAATTCTTAACAACAGACTTCCCAGAATAATACATTTAAAATTTAGACTATAATTAATAAACATTTGCTTCAAATTGTTTAGATTTGAAAGAACAATTATGCTTTTACCGACATTATCACAAGTGAATGTTTTAAATTTAGTTTTAAATGAATAAATAGTACCTCATTAGCTATGTTGATTAAACACAATTATAATATTACTTTATCAAAGGTGTCATAAAATGTTACTTATCACATTTGACTCAGGTTAATTTCTTCCACTGCTGTTTCTTCTACTGCACTGTCAAGTAATTCATGTTTGACACCTCACAAAATAGCACCTGGTGAAATCTCTTTGATTGGCACACAAAGGCAAATAAAGAACAGATAACATGTGATAAGGAGAGAGATAATTAAACAGGGCTTGGTGACTGCACAGCTGTAATTCCAGTGCTCAGGAGGGTGAGGCAGAAGGACTGTTGCAAGTTGGAGACCAGCCTGGACTAGAAAATGAGCATGAGGCCAGCCTGAACTGCACAGTGAGACACTCTCTTAAAAAGACCAAAAATTAAATAAATAAAAAAGTCAAGAGAGAGCGATAGTTAAAGCCTGCTTCATTCAGCCATGTTGGAAATGGCTACCTGTGAATTTTTACATGTTCATACAGTAAAACTAAATGGAACTGTGGTTTCCACATAAAAAAATTAGGAGCCAGATAATGACATATTGATTGCAAATATAGAATTACTTTAATTATTAATGTTTTTGTTAAATATTGAAAATGAAGCACTTCTCATTTTGACAGTGGAATATAATGAATATTATTACCTTCACCACTCAAAAAAATCCATAAAAGAAATACCATCATCAGGGCACAAATTTAATTTTTTGAAGGATATGACATATTTCAATCCAAACCTACATGTTCATTGCAATTTTATTCACAGCATTCATGATATAGAAATAAACTAAATGTACATTGGAAAATGAATATATACAACCAGTGTGGTTTAATTGGACAATAAAGCATTATTAAACAATTAAAAATAAAAGATTCAGCAATGTCAGATGCTAAGACACAGATAAATCTTTAAGAAATTATGGTATCTGTATTGTCAGTCACGCACACACACACACACACACACACACACACACTACATTCACATTATATGAAGTATGTAAAGTAGCCAGTCTTGAGGCAAATCAAGGTACAATTGCATTTGCCTGGGTGAGGGTCAAGAAATGGTTGCGGTTGTTTTTCAGTGTTAAGAATGTTTCATGCATGTCATAGACAAGCATTCCAGACAGCTTCTGCTATACAAAATGGTGTCTTGTAATTGACAATACCATCCACGTACTGTACAACTTGGACATTTGCTGAAAGGATAGATCTCAGGTTACCCTTTTTTAAAAACTGCAATAATAAAGTGAATAGAATGGGTAAACAAACTGTGTCTCATTCATTAAACAGACTATTTTATGGCTAAATTGTCACACATTTATAAAATATTCCAGCTATTGAACATTTAAATTGGACAGTTTCCATCATAGAGTTGTACATGAAAGCTCTCTGCAGCATTTTAGGATATTCCTTGTAGCTTATTTTAGTAAAATACAATTTACAGTTTCAGCAATTGAACAAACAGATGATCTTTCTCCCAATAAAGGATATACTTCTTTAAAATAGCTACCATTTTCTATTTAAACAAATTTAAACTTTTCAAAACCAAAATTTTAGAAATTTAGGTACCAAGGATACTTATAGCCTTTTACTTCCTTTTCTACCAATAATGCTACAGAGTTGCTTGTATTATTAAAAATAAAGCAGAAAATATATCTGTGACATAGGCCATTGAAATATGAAATATGAAAATGTCCATGTTTTTTGGAGCCGCTACTGTATCACTGTGTTTTGAATGATGGAATTGTTTCAGCGCCCTGACAATATTTCATTTAGGATCAAAGCACTTGAGAAACTATACTGTGAGCCGAGGGTCCCACAAGAAGGAAAGGGACAAGGAGGATGCAAGGACAATCCTAAATCAGGGTGGATTGATACTGAAAGTTAGGATAAGCATGGAAAATATGTACTAGATACTGGAAGATAATGTTGAAATTGTCTCTATCATTATTATCAGTGTCATTCACTTTCTCTGTTCGAATCTTGAAATACTATTTTACTGAAATACAAACCAGCATGGATTTTATTTATTGAATTTCTTTTCTAATAAGTAAAAATTTTTGATCAGTTAAATCTCTGCAGGGAGTCACCATAGGTCAAGATGTGTTGTGTTAAGTTTGAAACAAAAGGAAAGAATTGTGCTCAGGACATTTCCTACATTTAACAGTATGCATAAATCAGGAACATGGTATAGTGGCATTTGGATTATTTTTATTTTCATTATTTAAATGCTTAAAACTAGATAATATATAGCATTTGATTGACCTTTGGTTTGTAAGATGAACTGAAAAGGCAATTTTTCTATTTAAAAATGTTTAAATTTTAAGTGTAATTACTTTAAATTGACATTTAATAGAAGGATCAGTTGGTGTAATTTGATGCAGGATAATTATATAATGTTGAAAAATACATATCTGGTTTGACACTGTAAATGCATGCTTTTTTATGTGTCCAAAATATAAATTATACTTATTAAATCTGAGAGTTTCATTATTTTGATCACAAGAGAAGATAACATTACACAATATGTGCTCATTTTAAATATTTTATTGCTTGAAATTAACCATTTTGAAAATTAGTTTTTGAAAATGAGATGAGTTAAATTGAATTTATTATATACCTATTTCAAGAAAAAGACAATTGTTCATTTGGGTTTGATTTTCAAATTTTAAGGCACAGGAATTGCTATAATAATTCTTGAGACAATAATATATATCTGTAAATTACTAAGTTGTATAAATTTTTATCCATTACATTGAATAAATCAGAAATTGTATCACATTTCATATAAAATTCAAATAAAATACACATTTCAGAAATTATCTTAAATCATTTCAAAGTATTCTTCAATACCTTTAGCACAGGTCTATAGTACTTGAGAGGGTATGCTAACAATAACAAGTAAGTTTTAGTTTCATTTTTGCTGTTGAAATGACTTATAACTCTAATTATATAAAAAACATGTTTCACATCGATAGCAGATACTGGAAATAGGGTGGCCTTTAAAATACAGACTCAATTGAGATACTGAATCGTTTTATTAACAAAGTGTCTGAACCAATAAAAGTTGATTTCTTAAGTCATAGCTTGTCCTTGGGTTGACAAAGAAATGACCTAAACTTAAAAGAATTGAACATCTTATTGAGATTGATGAATGTTAGGCAACATGTTCTTCCTTTTGACAGCTGTGACCTTCTATTTATCAGACCTCAGGTCATAACTAATGGAAAAGCTTTAGAGAGTTGAAATGATGAAAGCTGATTTATTTGACCTTGCTCTGGGTTAGACACTAAGAAAGTGACCCTAAGAGCAAGGAATAATCTAGTAATTAAGTATGAAATCAAGAAAAATAATATGAAAACCAGAAAGTATCTATCAAGTTTTACCTGTCATTATTTAATCATAGAAAACAATGTAAGAAAATTGATTTTATGTTTCAATATGATGAAAATGCACTACTTGTTTTTCTTTTCTGTATTTTTTGTAAACATGATTCAATCATTTAGTAAGATGCATACATACCTAGTCAAATGATAACTTTACAATAAATAGAAAAAAATTCAAGTTAGAAATCAGTAGAATACTGAGAAGGGTGAATTCAGCTTCATTTAAAATGAAAATATCAGGCTTTCAAATAGAACTAAATACCAGTGAGAGACAAATAAAATGTTATCCATTTATTTATCACATTTTAAAAAGAGGCATCAAAAAAATCACGTGCCAATAATATATGACTATTTAGATAACTATTTACAGAATAATAAGTATTTTACTTTTGAAGTTGTAAAAGAAATATTTCAATATAATTATCACTTGTTCTCTGTCCATGTTACATAATAATGCTTGCACAATTTGGCAAATATAACTAATCATTTTTGGCTAAACTATGATTAAAGAAGTTCATATTTGCTACGGTGTATGAAAGCCCATTCCACCTGAGAAAACATTAGTATATGTATTTCATCTACTGCATTTACATTTGTCACATCACTAGCACATTTATCTATTAAAAGTTCACTCTGCCCCTTGCTTTCATTGTATCTATTCAGTATAGTTATGTTTACTTAACAAACAGATGAACACCTGAGCATTCACTCCTTGTCCCCTAATTCTTGCCTCTTAGTAGTCTTGCAAATTTTAATGGTCCATCGGATTATTGCAAACATACATTAGAGTCTCTGGCATAGAAAAAGCATTGAACAGAAAAAGCAGAAGCTTAGGAATTGTGCTTTTACCTGCTGACTCAGCACCAGTGTCCTGCACCACCTTACAACTGAGCTAATGTCTCATGATACAAATAACTTTACTAAGGCTCTCATTCGACACCTAAGACCTGCATGAGAACACCAGCTGCTGATTCCTGCTCCTCAGATTCCTGTCCTTTGATTAGAAAATGTAGCCCTCATGGATGTCCCTCTTTGCTAGAATCCCCCATGGATAACAGTCAAGTCAGGGAACACCAGTAACTAAGAAAAGATGTCTTCTTTCTAGAGTTTTAATTTGTAGGATTATTATTTCTTCTGTGAAGAGAACTTTGAACCTTGGTATACCTCATTGTACAGCACATAAGACATATCAAGCAATTTATTTGAAATTCTGTATTGTTAGGTTGAAAAAATTGATCTATCATGGCATATTCACACTATTTAATGATAAGAACCAGTTTTTAAAAATCCAAATATGGTTTTAAACATTTAATATCAAGTCTAGTGTTAACTAAAATCTACAATGTATTTTAATAAATATTGAAATTTAATTAAATTTCATTGGATTTTGAATAACAGTACATTCTACAAGCTCTTCATGATGTATTAGCTTATTCTTTTTATGTATTTTTCCTTCTAATTAATTTATATTTGATTATAATGTTACAGGTTCAAGCTGTAAAATCTCTTATTTTTATGCTTACACAATTTTATCTAGAATTTCTTTAAAATGTTAAAATCTTGATTATAATAATGCTCTTCTACCACAATATAGGTATTTTAGAATATTCAACTTGTTTTCTCACTTCTGGTTACTTTTCTTTGGTATTTTGACTTTTTACTTTTAAAAATGCCTTAAATTATAGAATTTTAATTTATGGTATAAAATTAATATTTTTATTTTATCAAATATTATTGTTTTTCACATACAATTCAGCAGATGATTTTTGCTTTTCTCTATCATGTTCAAGTCAGAGTATTTAGTAGTATCAGTTCATTTTCCTATCATAAATATTTATCAAAATGTTTATTTCATAATTTCCATAAATTATAATTTTATAAAAACAAAATATAGAATGACATTTTATCTCAAAATTTCAAGATATGATTCCGTTTTCTTCTGAACTCCAGTTTTGAAAAATACACTGATATTAAATATTTTAACCCTCTGGAGGTGTTATTGCAATTTCTAACTGGTTAAAGATCATTTAGTTTGGGTTACTAGAACCAGTTATCATAGAGTTAGTGGCTCATAAATGATAGAAATTTATTCCTTACACTTCTGCAGTGTCAGTTATTTTGCTCATTGCTGAAACAAAACACCCAGTGCCCAAATTTAATTTACTCTAGCTCATGGTTTGTAGACAGTTCAGCTCTAAATTGTCTGGCCTCAAGACCAGGAGGCACAGCAAGGAGGCATCACAGAGCACGAACAGTGCATGGTAGGCAAAAAGCAGCAAAGCAGAGAAATAGTGATGAACAGCAAACAGGCTTTCTTTGTATCCCTTTATATCTTTCCAGGCAACCCGATTTTGGGTGATACCATTCACACCCAGGTTTCCTATTATCCATACCCAGAATTCTGCTAAACCCATCAGTGGACTAATTTAGTAATCATGCACATTTAATTCCAGCATCACATACCATAGGTTGAGTCACCTCCCAAAACTCCTATTTATGAACAAAAAAGTCTTTGAGGGGACAACTAGACACAAGGGTAGAACTACAATATCAAAGTGTCAGCTAAGCTGGGTTCTTCTAGGTTTCCGACAGAGGACTTCCTTTTGTATCTTAACTTACCTAAAAGATAAACAAGCTGGCTGCTTATGTAGTTCTCACAAGGACACTAATCCTATCTATGGAGGCCCAATCCTGCTGATCTAACTACTCGGCGAACCACCTCCTTCATGATGACATCACATTGAGGTTATGGCTCAGAAATTCTGAAAACATATAGCTCTTCAGGCCATTGCGTTTTTTTTTGTTTTTGTTTTTTTGCAATTTACATGTACTTTGAATATATTTTAACATAGTTAGTATAGAAAAATGATTCCTGAGTCTTTTAAGATTTTATTCAATTCAAAATCTGCAGTTTTTATCTCTGTCACATATTTTATTTTTCTTGTGATTTCAGTGAATCCTGTTAGGATTTCTGAAAAAATATGTTTTTTTAGTTTATTACTTAAAACAATGTTTTATAATTTTCTTCTGTTTATCCATTTTTGCTTTATTTTGGTTAATTCCTATGGATATATTTTCTATTTACTTTACTGTCTTTAGCTATGATTTTTTGTTGCAGTTCTAGAATTTTTCCATTGAGCACTTTAATGTTTTCAATTCATTTTTTTGCCCCAAAAAGATGAATTCCACCCTGCTGCTTTCTCATCTTTTCTGGCACTTTCAAAGCAGCTTTATGACTTTGATGATTAACTTTTTTATGTCAACTTGATTGGGCCCCTGAAGGCCAGGTGTCCTGTTAAACATTATTTCTGCATGTGTGTGTTTGTGCAGTTGTTTCCAGAATACATTAGCGTTTGGATTAATAGACTGTGTCAAATATATACTGTGCCACACCTAACTCAGGGAATACTTGAAGCAAATAAAAAGCGAGAGGGAGGATGACTTTGCTTCCCCTCTGCCAGACTGCTTATGCCACGACACTACTCTTGCTCTCTCTGTTACTGCATCTCAGATCTTTAGACTCACATAGAAATTTTGCTCATCATCTTTCCTGTTTGCAAGCATTTTACCTATACCTCTGGCCTTCCTGAACTATAGCACTGACTGAGCTGCTGTAGAGACAGAATTCATGGACCTCATAGTCACATAAACCAATACATTATAATTCACATATTGTAAATTTGAAATAAACCATGCCTAGATATTTTCTGGGAAGATTCACATTAACAAAATAAGGTGGATTAGAACACATCTTAATGTTTTCACAGACTGTCTTTCTCTTAGATGGCACCGGGCAGCAGCATGCACTGTGTATTTTTTTTTTTTTAATTACACTCATGAAGACATTAAAGAGGACTTCTAGAACTGGTTCCGAAAATAGTGAAAACAATCTGACCCAGGTGTTCAAAGTGAAGGTAAAGTACTGTGAGAGGAATTAATGACAATATGTTTTATAGCCTAATAATTTTTGTAAGTTTAAATATTATCTTTGTGTTTCAATCATGCCAAAGGTAAACCTAATTTTTTTTTCTTGAAATTAGGTACAAATGTGCACAAATGACAAAGGAGTGATTTTGCTAATTCTTTGGAAACTAAATTACAAACAAATTTTCCATCTGTTATTCATCTCTTTTGATTATGTGGAAATCTGGAACACTGTTGGGTTAGTAAAATATATTTAGCTGTATCTTACTTGTATTTTAAGGTATATTAGCTTTTTAAAATGTGACATAAGACCAAATATTTGAAATAATATTTTAAATATACTATATGTATATATTCAAAGCTACTTATGATTTTCTTCTGAATTAAAAAATAATTTTCAAACATAACAAGGTAACTTACTATTAACATTAAAATTTATCTTAAACAAATTTACAAAATCATAATAAAACTTCTGCAAAGATAAAAATTTTTAATTGTTTCAGAACAAGAGCAATTTAAATGTCTTATTTTAAACATCCACTTATAAGCATTTTCCTTACATTATACAGAACATATTAAACATTATTTTTTATGTTATCATGAAAAATGTAAAGATATATTTCTACAGGTGTATTTGCCCTTAATATTTTTTCAAAAAATCATTTTAATGGATTCTGTTTGAACTAATGAGGCACAGGCATTAGTGCAACTGACCAGTGAAGAATTCCTACCAGTTTATTTATGGACATGGGTCTTAGGTCTTTGTGTTTAAGTTACTTCGTTTTACTAGTTCACAAACCATGATAGCATTGATTTTATTCAATATTTTACTTGTCCCACTAAATAACTTTCCAAGAAATGAGATAGGTGATTTAATTTTATATACTCTACATATATTTTTTCTAATGTGAAAATGACCTTTAAAAACCTCTCATGGGTTTTTATTTATAGGCAAAATGCACATATACACCTATTTTTTTTAACAAGGTTAATACCCAAACTTTTATAACTATTGAAAAAAATTACAAATAAAATATTAGCAAAGGTCATTTATCTTTTGCAACTAATAACCTTTTTAGGTAAAAGATCAGAAAGACTTAATTGGATATAAAATGATCCTTGAAACTCAGCTGTTTAACAAGTGTAAAACCTTGGTTCCTGCCGTCTATTAAAGTTGCTTCCTCTACCTCATTTCCTTGCATCTGTTTCACTTTGTGACCTAATAGTCTTGAGTCATGAGTGTGCACATATAAAGACTTTTTGGTTTCAAAAATGCAAAAAGGCCACAGGACAACATAAAGCTGGTTAGTCTGTAAGCAGCACATGGGTGTCAGTTGTTCACCATGGTTAAATTATAGAGGAGTCAGAAACTTGAAAGTAAAGAAAGGTTCTCACAGATAACTGACTGAAATCCCTTATTTTCTAAGTAAAAGTAGGCAACAATCTATAAAAGCTTTTGACTAAAATATTACTTGTTACCAATATAAATCATATATATATATATATCTTCATAAAAACTTACTGCAGATATTTTTGGTATTATCAAGTAATTTATTTTGTATTTATGATAAGTTTCAGGATGCCTACTGGTGTAGTCAGGGCTTGCAAGGAGAACAATACAATCCAAAACATAATTTATAATATTATTGATAATAGTCACCCAACAAGTCAAAAACAAAGAAAATACAGGATATCTATCCACACACTAAAGACCTAGAGAATCCATCTGAGGGCCTGGATCCCACACCAATATCCTGAATGAGTCCAGCTAAAGACCCAGAGTCCATGACAATACCCCCACGTCCCCCCGAGTCCAAATGGAGGCATACAGCACACGACAATAACTCGTGCAAGTCTGTTCCACAGATAGGTGTTGAGGAGGCCCAAAGGTCAGCGATGGAAGCTAGAAATTCTTTGCCAGATGGGTGAAGGATCTGTGCCAGTAGTTTAAGGGTTCTGCAGTGGAGCAAGAAGCCACGTTCAAAGTAATGATGTAGGCTCCCCCAAAAAGTACCACAGCCATCCTCAGTGATAATGAGGTGCTGAACTCCTCCGATGATTAGAACAGCAAAACTCACATCAGGAAGCTAGTATGACAAGCTCTTTCAGGAAAACCAAAAGAACCAACCAGCTTCAAAAAACAACCACCACTGCTCTCTGGGTCTCCCCTTTATGCTGGCCACAATCCTCAGGTGGGTCATCCACACTCAGCACCATGCTGATTGAATTCATCTGGTGTTGAAATTGACCATCAGTTTTCAATCCACCACACCTATTATTATTCATTATTTAACAATGTTACTAAAGAAATACATATACTAATATATTGCACTTTAAAATGCAGGTATTTGTATAAATTATTTCCTCTTCATCTTATTTCATAAACTTAAGAATATACTCTTAGAAGTACATGGATAAAAATGATGGGCAATTTCTATCATTCTTTCTCAGTAGTCTATTATTATTAGTTGATATTTATTAATTTTCTTTTTGACCACTTCAAATTTCTCATATTCTCACTTACCTTTTATGATGGGATTACTCAGATTTTTATTTTTGAGTTATCTTGATCTCAACAAGTTATGTTTGGTATAATTTAAGGCAGAAAACAACAAAATGTAATTTAAATATTATTTAGTATTCTGCTAATATGCTAGTACTTAAGGCTAAGACAACTTCAAGATACTTGTGACCTCTAAACTTCATATTTAAGTTGATTGGCTTTGAGATTTGCTCCAGCACACTTCCGGTCATGTATGGGTGGGTCATGAGTCCTCAGTTTGGGGAATCTCTCTCTGGTTCCTTACCAGTTGCTCTTTGGCACCGTCCCCTTGCTCTGCTTCTTGGCTCAAGGTCAAAATGAACATGAAAGGTAAATAATTTGAATGGAGAACATGAAAACAGCCACCCTAGTTAAACCAAAGACACACACGAAAGAAGACTCCAAGTACCATCCCAAAGTTATAAAAGTTATGTCATAAATGTATTCAAAGTAAGCAGGAGTATTTCAAAGGGGGATTAATGACAACATATTTATTACTATAATAATATTTTAATTTCAGTATTAACTGTATTTTTTGATCATGCCTTATAATATCATGAACTGGACAGATCATAATAATCACAAGCTTGGACATTAGGAATGGGAATATTAAATTAAATATTGTAGCATTTTTCTCTACAAAAGACAGAAAATACTTAAGAAGGAAAATGGAATAGATTTTTATCAGATTCCTATTGCTATGTAACCGTAACATGAAAAATGTATTAACTATAAATTACACATATTTATTATTTTGCAATTTGAAGGCGAGCTGTCCACAATGGGTATTCAGAGTCTTTTGGAAGGATTTGTCCAGCAGATTCCTCATTAGTGGATTCTAATTTGGAAATTTGAATGAAGATTATATTTTGAATTAATGTTTTGTCAATAGATTTCATTTTGGTTGTAGGAGGAAGTAACATTTTTTGTTGATATTTGACAATGGTCACTCTCAGTTCCCAGATCCTGCTCTCACATTTTTGTTGTTAGGGTTCTCAACATGGCTCTGTGCTTATTCAACTCAATAAGAGAGTATTTGCTCAAACAATTGGCTCTGCAGACTTTCACAATATGAACACACTCACCTGTCATATGTGCATCCAATTTTTTTCACCATAGCCTATTGATTAGAAATAAATCAATCATTCCCCTTTAAAACAAAGGAATATACAAGTAACTAAGTAGTAGTTATGATAACCATGTAAAAAATATAAAAACATTTCATTACAGAGAAGTTTGGAAAAACAAAAACAGGAGGGGATCATGTATTTAGTAGCAGCTGGTAGGATATAGGGAGATGTAGTCACACCTCTGGTCACACTGCAATTCCTGTGGGCATGAGGGTGGGCATGTGAGGGTCACTCATTTGAACTGCTCTGATGTCTGTATAAATCATTTGCAGGGCTTTATCTCATTGTCACTCCACTGTAGGTCATTCATTTATTTGGGATAATGTAGCCTGAGCTTAGTTTCTATCACTAGAAGCATTTAATATTATGGGAACATAGTTTCATACTATTAAATCTTTCAAAAACATATGAAAGTTAATGGCAACTGTATCACTAGTATTCTTAGAAATAAAAAGTCAATCACATATACTACATTAAATACCTTAAAATGTTAGGGATACAAGATTATTTTCTCAGAAAATTGTTTCAATGTTCCTTCTACTTAAAAAGGCATTTTAGACATTTTAATTTTTCCACAATTAAAGAATATATATCCTTTAATTTAGTTAAAAAATAGTCAAATACTTTGTGCTATATCCAGTATTAATTACTCTTCAAATAGTTTGTGAAGGAAGTTGTCACCAATACACCAGCTATATCACAAATAAACAAATCAAGCATTTTAAGTATAAAAGCATGTATTGAACTCTGCATTTGGCCATAAATCTATTCTTTTTAAAAGGCTATTTTTAGAAGATCAAAAACCATTTTGTAATATTTGAAACTACATGGGAATGATTCACCTTTCATTTGAGTTTAAGCAACAGAGTGAGTTATTACAGCACATGTTATGAAGTGATTAAGTGGAGAAAGAAGAGATAACATACTTGTGATGTTGTGCAGTGAAGTGAATGATCCTAAAACTTAACAACGAATTTAAGTAAAATAGGTAAGACATGGGCTTTGTTTCAGTGTTTTGCTTCAATATGTTCTAAAATGTAGTGCTTAAAATGTGGTCCATGGAACATGAGTAATGATATTACATGGTTTTACCCAGGTAATCCAGGGTTTAACTCAGTCATTCTGAATCAGGACTCACAGTTTTCCAGGACTGACAGGTAAGACATTATTCTAGACAACTTTGGTGTGCATACACATTCTTGAACAGTGCAAAAAATAAGCATTTTCTGTTTGTGCTCAATTCATTTACAATCTGAGGAAAGTCAGTGTCAAACACCTTTACAGGATGGCAGCTAATTTCACAAAAAAGCAACCTGTAAACAGTGCCTCACCGTGCATAACTGAAATGAAAACTAACTTGATTTCTATTCAGGGATAGGCAATTCGTAGCGATGTTAATGATTGTATATTAAAGTGAAATGATTTTGAGTAGAGGAAAACAAAGACAGATGAGAGGAAATATAGTTAAAAGTAGCTAACAGAGGATTCGTTATGAGTACTGTGAAGGTTCATGCGATTGGATAAGAGGTTCTGGTTGCTTAGTGGGTAGAAGTATTACACATTCAGCATTCCCTAAAGAGTAAGACTCCAAGATCCCAAATGATACTGTGTGTCAATTGACTTTTCCCAAATTGGAATACTTAATAATTTTTAAAAGCTCAGATAGGCTATTATATAATTGTTCTCTCCTCTTGATTCCTAACAGTGAAACATTAACTGTAAAATATACAAAAATGCTTTGTCTGAATTTTTAAATTATTTTTCTAGATGAATTAAGAAAATGAATAATTAAGATAATATTATTTTCACAAGTGTTAATGTAAAATGGAATCACTAATCACCAATAACTGTATAAGAAAATGCTCTAGTAATTTCAGAGCAAGAAAATTTTATAATACAAACTTTTAAATATGTATTACAAATAATGTGAACAGTCTCACATTTTTCTAATATTTTGCCAAGGAAATAATTAGTAACTAGTACTCTATTTTATCTGTAGTTTTTCATATACTTATCCACATACTTATAATTATGGCACATGTGCTTTGAGATGAGCTTTGTATCACTCAACTAGGGTACAAGGGTAACATCTAAGAGAGAGTGACTGCCTTCATGGTGCTTGACATTCAGAAGATATGACTAAAGAGGTGAAAGTTTGTTCAATTTAATGGACCAGAATTACACAGAGCAAAATAAGTATTACTTACAAGCAACTGTCACTGTTCATATCACAATAAAGTAGTGTAAATTGAAAGCTTATCATAAAGGTAAAATGATAAAATGTTTTAAGAATTAACTTAATTCACACACACACACACACACACACACACACATGCAAACACAGGAGAGAGACTGAAAACTGTTTACTAATAATGAAATTGATGTGCAAAACTTCCTGTAAGAATACTCTCAGACCAGAGATATAGCTTGAGCCTGACTGGCAAGAGTGACATTTTGAGTTTGATTCCTTATAGGAGAGAGAGAGAGAGAGAGAGAGAGAGAGAGAGAGAGAGAGAGAGAGAGAGAGAAAAAGAAGGAGGAGGAGGAGGAAGGGAGGAAGGAAGGAAGGAAGGAAGGAAGGAAGGAAGGAAGGAAGGAAGGAAGGAAGGAAGGGAGGGAGGGAGGGAGGGAGGGACAAAAGAAAAGAAAAAAAAGAGAATGTTCTCAAACTTTAACATGTATACATTGAAATGAGGATTCTTATTTACTAAGTCTATGAAAGTCCGAAAGTCATGAATTGCTAAGAGACCTCAGCCTATTGTAATAATCCTGCAGTACACTTTATCAGATAGGTAAGAACATACTGCAGAACTACTCAGTTACTGTTACCTAATCATTGTCATGGAGGTACTTCTCCCAAAAATATTTCTGCCAAATCCCTGTAAAATAAACTGTTAGGTGTATCTGTAGAATAAATGTGTGAGTGTGGCTAAGGAGTTTACCTGTGGCCTTTGAGGGACTGATTTGCTAAGCTTTCCTGCAGTATATGCTGAATATTCTTTGCATTTTTCCTCTCAGAGAACCTGTTGCATCATCACTTGCCTTTGGTACAATGAGAGTAGGTACACATAGTTCCTTTACTGAAATGAAAAGCAATGCTCAGATCGAGATGATTAAACCTAAATCTCCCAGCTCTTTACCATTTGCTGCAGAAGATAAAGAGGACAAAATAAATATCAAGCACCCAGAAATTTTACTCATGCTGAAAAAAATTTATTTCCATAAGAACCACATGTCCCCAGAAAAGATAAAGTACAATGTAAACCTTCAGAAGTGATGTATACTGAATATAGTGATTTTTTTTGATGACATATCACATATAGGACAGACTCATGGTTGTATAAATAAGGCTGTTTTATTAAAGACAAATTCTGAATCCGAATGACTACTGGTTGATGGAAATGTGTAATATAAAAATGAAGCTAGCACTGTATTATTAAAATAAACCTCTGTAAGTATCTTAGAAGCCTGGTAAAATTTTAAAAAAATATAAATTTAAGACTGGTGGTCCATATTAAGAAGATCCAGTTTAAATCTGAACTCATGTCTACTGTTCATGACATAACACATATGACGGTTCCTTAGTGTCAACATGTGCTTTTAATAGACTGGAAATAGAGATATGATTGTCTTCCTTTCAGATGAAGAAGACTAAATTCACAGTGTAGATGAAGGAGTGTTATAAATGATGTAACCATAAGTATGAAAATTCTTTCAATGTTATTGTAACATTTGGAACCATAAAATAATGAGTAAAATCAACATATTAATTACAAAATGTTGCACCAAAATAGATCATAAATATAACTAAATCACTGTACACTATATTTTTTGTAAAAAATGTGTACATGTTACCTTCTTGAAAGACACATTTTACAATAGAATCTAAATATTAACAGATTAAAAATTTCTCTTCAAATTGATTCAAATTACTGACATATTTTTATACTGTATATTAATCTTTTAGCAAATTAATACTTTCCCACCACTTACATATCATTACAATGAAATCTAACTTTTTGATGGAATTGAATCACTTTAAGATCTTTTAAGAATAAGAACTTTATTAATAAAATTTCCATTTGAGTTTATGGCTATTTGTACAATATAAAAATGTATTCAAATACAAAAATAGTTTTTGGAAATGAGTTAAAATCAAGGGTGTATCAAGGAACAAATAGACAACAGTGTAAAGGCCAGTAAGCATAGAATAAAAGGAAGATTCTGGTGAAAATGTTTGTCAATTTTAGTAGTCATCAGTAAAAGGTAAAAGTTTCCTATTGCTTCTTCTGTGATATGCTAGAACAATAGCTCCTCACAATGGATGTACACACAAGCTGTATAGTCAATGAGAAGATAAATTTTATAAAGTATACTACAAACTCAAAATTGAGTTAATACACTTTTTAATTTTACATCTGGATGGGGAAAATATCCTCCCAAGAGGACATGAAATTATAGAAATTCATAAAAGATTAATCTTATCTATAATTGAAAAAAAAATTTTTACCAAAAACTTCTAGGCAACTAATATTTTTTATTTTCTCAGGTCAGTAGCACCTTGGGGAACTAATACAAGCAAACAAAATTTTTTTGAAAAGAAAATCCCCATCAACCTCAACCCTAAGGATTACAACTGATCAAAGTTAATCTGTCATTTCAAATTTAAAAACAAGAAAAAAATATGAAAATTTCTGAAAATTTTCTGAATCTGGTAAATACAGTTTTATATTCTGAATAGCAATAACTTCTTGAATAAATCTTCAAAAGAGTGAATACATTCACAGAAATCAGAAACTTTACAGCTTAATAAGTTTATTTTAGCTTAACGGCTTTCTATAGTTCTTTTAAAATTTTGTGAAAGCTAGTTTCTGAAGTACAGCCTCAGAGAAAATGTTGCATATATACAACCTAAAATATGAATAACATGGAGAATGATTTATCATATTTAATTGTCTTCAGTGAGTAACCTTAGCATCGGTAAACATGAATTTTTTAACAAAATTTCAATCTGTGTATATGGCAGTTTTCAGACTTCATTTTTATATAGCACTTCATGTCTTGTAGTTGCTGTCTCTTATTATCAACTATATCAATGAGACAATATACATGTAACTGTATAGTATTATTAATTGCTCATCTATATATGTCCATATCAAATATTTGATGAGGCAGCAGAGTAGGTTTCCAAGAGACTGAAGAAAATACCCAGAGAACACTTTTGTAAAAGACAAGGGCAGGGAAAACTGGTAACCGTAAAGTCACTAGTGAGGGAGGGTTGAAAAGAAGTACATGTTAGTCCAACAGCACTCCATGGCAAAACCCCTCTTGGGGTAAAGCTTCATTTCAACAGCCCCCCTGGAAGCCACATAGAGGTCTACTGATCCGGCCTGCAGATCAATCCGTGAGTTTTCCCTGGAGGAAGGAAAATGGGCGGGGGCTGGGTAAAGAGAGAGAGACGGAGACAAGTTGAGGAGTTCTAATCAAGTCTTGCTTATTGAAAAAGCGTTCCTGGCTTATAAAGAAGGTGGTGGGAGGTGGGAAGTTACCAAGCACGGATAGGTTGCCGTCATATCTTGGGTCGGGCGGGAGAGGATTATGGGAAATGTAGGCTGTTGCACCGGATGCCCACAGGAAGGAGAGACGGGGTGGCAGCAGTGAAGCTATCACGCCGCTCCCTACATCTCCTCCCTTATCACTTTAAAGGAGTATGGCAGGCCCTTTGAGGACAGTGCCTGTCTTGGGTCAAGGACTCTTTATATGAACCCAACCAGGCCTTACCCGTCATGGGCCTGTGGGACAGCAATTGGTCCTGTG